>CM035109.1:30217967-30499062 GCA_020205505.1 Panax japonicus | reverse complement strand
ATAGATATCATATGGCCACAGAATTATCCTTGGTTGATGTGACGCCCCCAAATCCGGGTCTCTTACAACCCGACAAATGGTGCTACACGGTACGACCATTCATTCCCACATTTCCTCAAATAATCACAAGAGGACTAATATAACTCCATATATATATCAAAGTAATATTACATTACCCAGGTTCTTTGTAACCCATTCATTTGTTCTTGTCATAATATCAATATATTACAGACATTCTTCCTATACTATTACATAAGTATGCTACGGGTTCGTCTTCGCCTTGCATTTATCCTTGCCGGATCCTTCAGTCCGCTCGATCTTAGCTGTGTTCATATGGTTCAAGCAAGAGTGAGCATGGCTAGCTCAGCAAGTACTATAATTCTAATAAACAACATGCTTGAAACATAGAGCAAATATATATCTCCAGTAACTGAACAATAGTCACGAAGTACTATCGGTGATTCAAAATAACACTTCATTTCCTTCAAAACGTTTTTCCATCAATATTCAGTAGAATAACAATTATGGCTCAAGATTATGAGCATACATAAGTTCTTTTAAAAAGGACATCCCGGCACTAAGTCCGTAAGTCCGGCATAGCTTACGAGCACTTCTGAGTGATCAGCTCATAGTACTCTATGTTGATCAACACTACATTCTTTAAACGTGTATACGTTTAATTGTGGCAACCTCACGTGCCTGTCGTTAAACGACAAAAACATTTGAACATGCGTGGTCTTCGATTGAAAACCATACCAGTATAACTCGGTAATTTCTAAATCATGCTTGACAGAATCATAATATAAGTCTAGCCGGAAGAATTAGCTTAAGACTTCATCATTCTAGATTTCATGTGAAAGAGAACATGAATTACAAAGCTTGCCCAGACTGAACTGGAACAAGGGTTAGAATACTTGCCTTTGGTGACTGCTTACTGGTTAATACACGTACACTTTAAGTCTTTATGATTCTACAATTCATAATCATATAACGTACCATATTAGATCATAATTAACAATGTATGTTTTCTATTATACCTTACCCTTCATCTCAAGGTAATTCTAACTTAGTTTCGTTATTAAGGGTTTCGGCTTTCATTATGTCATTCATATCCCGCTCGTATTGATTGATTATAAACATGCATTAGTGTATTACAAGCACCTTACAATGTCTTAATTATGTTGTGATTACATCACAATTCATTACTATTAATCCCTCTTTCTTTCTATACTTGGAACTCTTCTTCTCTATCTTCTTCCTTGTTCTGGCGCCGCGGCGCCACTAATTGGTCTTTGACTCGCGCTGCGGCGCGAGTTAGCAGTGTGTCATCCTCCGGCTTCGCGCTGCGGCGCGGCCAAGAAGGCTTAGAGTCGCGCCGCGGCGCGGACTCTGGTCCTCAGAAAATTTTGTAGTTTTTGAAAATTTTGCTAACTTCCCGGACGCATAACTTCTTCGTTTTAACTCCGAATTGGTCCGTTCAAAAGCCTACGGTTCACAAATTTCATAATCTATGCGTTCATGCAAGAATTTTATCTATTTGACTTCATTTGCTAAAATTTGACCTATTAGTCCATTTTAACGAAAACGATAAACGTTCGTGAACGTTCAACGCTCATTTCTTCGTTCTAAGTCGGAATCTGGTCATTTTCGAGTCCGCAACTCTATAATGACTACAATGACTTGTCTCCATTGAAAACCAACGTTTTCGACTTCCAATACAAAATATGACTTCTATTCCGAGACTTTCACGAATTCGACGTTAATCGTCTAATCGTGCAAAGTTCGTCAATTCAACCATACTAAGTGTTCTAAGTGGATTTTAACCAACATATCAACATTTCAAGTTATTTATTACACCAACTTATAATCAAAGTAGGTTTTGACTTATTTCCATAAGTCATTGACTTTCTCAACTTATGAACTAGAAATCTTCATACTCATGACTTACCAATAATTTAAGTCCTTCAACCAATGTTCTCATGTTATAAATAACATACTAACATCATATGACAAATCCTTCATGATCTTAACAACTTATTAGGGTTCAAGTTGCTTATTCAACTTATTCGGCTTAAGTTCATTCCTTATAACTTATTACATGTTATCCTCAATCAATCCTCCTTCTCTATCAATCCTATCATAGAAAAGATATAGATAAAAGAAAATGAGTCTTACCCTTGAAGACTTCTATTTGCTTTGGAAACTATCAAAGGTTGAAGTGGCTTATAAGTGCTTTAAGTGACTTATTCTCTCTACCAAATAAGTTACTTATATGCTTGAGAGGAAAGTGTTGGATGATAACAAAACAACCAACAAAAAATGAAATGAACTTGGTATTTATAGGCCACCAAAGCTTGGGGCAAAATGGACAATAATCAATCCCACCTCCTCATTCCACCTCCTTACTATTCATAACTCAACCTTCAAGTCTTCTTGCTAGCCACTTCTTTTACTTGCTCACCACAACACTTGGTCATCACACTTAATCCTTGCCCATCAAGACTACCCACTTCCTCACTTGGTTTGACCCATGGGTCAAGGCTTCACCTTGGGCTTGGTTAATTAATCCAACTACTTTCCTATTGGGCTTGAGTTACAATAGATTGGGCTTGTGATAATCATACACTTGGGCTTCTATCAATAAACTAGAAATCCCACAAGTCCATTATCTTAAATTCAATAACTTAACATACATATCCTACGTATAATTCTCGTATGCTATCTCGTATATTAATTCGAAATATACGATATCTCGTTCTTCGTACATAATAATACAATACGTCGTATTATACCTCCATTCCTTACTCCATATAATGTTTACACATTATACGATTACAACTTCATTCTTTTAACGCTTAATAACCTAACTATCTCAAATTAGGTACGCATGCGAAATATTTCATTTTCCATACTTAGATTATTATTACATAATCGATATCATCTCGATATTATAACATTACGTATTTCTCGGAAGTTCAAAAATAATTCCCGAGCAGAAATTGATGAATAGTGTTTTTCGGAAAATTTCTCAGAAAACTTTTATTTTCGTTTTAGAAATTCAAACACTTTAATTCTCCCACGTAGTTAAAATACTACTACTTTACGACGTTTCTAGGTTATAAAACGACATCCATCATCTCAACACGCAATAATAATAAATAATATTATTTTATTCATTATTAAAAGAAATTACAAAATGTTCAATTTTCTGGGGCGTTACACTCTCTCCCCCTTATAAGGATTCTGTCCCCAGAATCTCGCTATAAAAAAAAATTACACAAATAAATTCGGGTAATTCTTTTTCATCATTTCTTCTAACTCCCACGTTGCTTCTTCTGCATCGTGGTTCTTCCATATCACCTTTACTGAAACTATACTTTTGTTCCGCAGAACTTGTTCTTTCCTATCGACAATTTGAATTGGCGTTTCCTCATATGTTAAGTCCTTCTCGACATGAATAGGTTCGTATTCTATCACGTGCTTATAATCCGGCTTATAAGGACGCAATACCGAAACATGAAATACATTATGTATTCGTTCTAGGTCTGGAGGTAACGCTACCATGTAAGCTACCTCACCTACCCGTTTTAAAACCTCAAAAGGTCCTATAAATCTCGGACTTAACTTTCCTTTCTTCCCAAAACGTATCTTTCCTTTCCAAGGAGATACTTTTAGGAATACGTATGAACCCACTTCAAACTCTCGATTCTCTCTATGCAGATCTGTAAACTTCTTCTGTCTGTCTTGAGCTGCTAAGAGACGCATCTGAATCTTTTTAACAATATCCGCTGTCTGTTGCACCAATTCTGGTCCCAACATTCGGCGTTCTCCTACCTCTTCCCAATACAGTGGCGTTCTGCATTTCCTACCATACAAAGCTTCGTAAGGCGGCATACCTATGCTTGCATGATAACTATTGTTATACGCAAACTCCACTAATGGTAGATGATCATCCCAACTACCCTTGAAGTCCATAACGCATGCTCTCAGCATATCTTCTAATGTCTGAATTGTCCTCTCGCTTTGTCCATCCGTTTGTGGATGATACGCCGTACTCAGCTTCAACTGCGTTCCCAACTGCTCTTGCAGACTTCTCCAAAAGTTCGACGTGAATCGTGGATCACGATCTGACACAATCGATACTGGCACTCCATGTCTAGAGATTATTTCCTTAATATAAAGTCTAGCTAACTGGTCTAAGTTATACTTAACCCTAATTGGCAAAAAGTGAGCTGATTTCGTCAATCGGTCCACTATTACCCAAATTGCATCATACCCCTTATGAGTAGTCGGAAGTCCCACCACAAAATCCATTGTGATATTCTCCCACTTCCACTCCGGAATCTCTAATGACTGTAACAAGCCACTAGGTCGTTGATGTTCAGCCTTAACTCTCTGACAAGTTAAGCACCTACTGACGTACTCAGCAATCTCTCTCTTCATGTTTGGCCACCAGAAACTCTGTCGAAGGTCTTGATACATCTTAGTGCTACCAGGATGAATCGAAAACCTTGAACTATGAGCCTCTTGTAGAACCTTCTCCTTTAATTCCGTCTCATCTGGAACCCAAATTCTTCCGTCAAATCTCAACAATCCCTTGTTATCAAGACTATATTTAGTATCTTTTTCGTTGGTCAGCCGTTCCTTCATCCGGTCACACTCATCAGTTTTGAGTTGCACCTCCTTAACTCTCTCTACGATGGTTGGTTGCATCTCCATTGCAAACAACATTGGTCCTTCTTCTTCACTGGGCAGCTTCACCTCTAACTCCATCCTAGCCATCTCTGTTATTAACTCAGTTTGAGCCGTTAACAAAGACAACTTTTCCCGACCCTTTCTACTTAAGGCATCGGCAACTACATTGGCTTTTCCAGGGTGATACAGGATTTCACAGTCGTAATCCTTTATCAACTCCAGCCATCTTCTCTGCCTCATATTCAACTCCTTCTGTGTGAAGATATATTTTAGACTTTTATGGTCCGTGTATATCTCACATTTTTCTCCATAAAGATAATGTCTCCATATCTTTAGAGCAAAAACTACTGCGGCTAGTTCTAGATCATGAGTAGGGTAAACTTTCTCATAATCCTTCAACTGCCTAGATGCATACGCAATGACCTTGCCATGCTGCATGAGCACGCAACCAAGTCCTCTATGCGAAGCATCACTATAAACTACAAAATTTCCTGTGTCATCGGGTAATGACAACACAGGTGCCTCACTCAACCTCTTCTTTAGTTCTTGGAAACTGTTCTCACACTTGTCAGTCCAAGCGTATTTCACTGTCTTCCTCGTCAAATTAGTCAACGGAGTAGCTATCTTTGAAAAATCCTGGATAAATCTTCGATAGTAACCCGCTAACCCTAGGAAACTCCGCACCTCAGTCGGCGTTTTCGGTTGTTCCCAATTCATCACGGCTTCTACCTTTGCTGGATCCACTGAAATCCCCTCATGGTCAATGACATGACCTAAAAATTGCACCTTCTCTAACCAAAATTCACACTTTGTGAATTTCGCATACAACTTCTCCTTCCTTAATGTCGCCAACACTAATTTAAGGTGTTCAGCATGATCTTCTGGCGTCTTAGAATAGACTAGAATATCATCTATAAACACCACGACGAACTTGTCCAAATATTGTTTGAACACTCTGTTCATCATATCCATGAATGCAGCTGGTGCATTTGTCAACCCAAATGACATCACTAAAAACTCGTAATGACCATAACGAGTCCTGAATGCTGTCTTTGGCACATCCTCCTTCCTAACCTTCAACTGATGATACCCCGTTCGTAAATCTATTTTAGAAAAATAATTAGCCCCTTTCAGCTGATCAAAGAGATCATCGATCCTGGGCAATGGGTATTTATTCTTTATCGTTAACTTGTTCAACTCTCTGTAGTCGATACAAAGTCTTAACGATCCATCCTTCTTCTTGACAAACAGTACCGGTGCTCCCCATGGTGACACACTCGGCTGAATGTACTTCCTATCCAACAGTTCTTGTAACTGCACCATCAACTCCTTCATTTCTACTGGCGCCATACGATACGGTGCCCTGGAAACTGGTGCCGCTCCTGGCACAATGTCTATCACAAATTCTGTCTCCCTATCCGGCGGAAGACCAGGTAATTCACTCGGAAATACATCGGCGAATTCCCTCACTATAGGTATTTGTTCCATGGTTGGTACCACTCTTTCGGTATCAACAACATGGCACAGATATCCTACGCATCCCTTCCTCAGTAATTTTCTAGTTTGTGTCATGGTTAGACAACACGAACGTCCCGGCGATCTATTCCCATAAAATACTACCCGAGGTTGTTCTAAGGTCTTTATGTTCACACACTTCTTTTGACAATCTATTATTGCCCCATGGTTTACTAACCAATCCATTCCAAGAATTACATCGAATTCTTCTAACTTTATTGGTAATAAATCTACCGATAATTTACAACCCCGTATATCTACACAACAACTTCTATGAACATCTTCAATAGGAATTATATCTTCATTTGCTACCTTAATATTTACAGGTATAAGTAACTTTTCAGGAAGTAGTCCTAATCGTCTAGCAAAACTGCATGCTATAAATGAACAGGTAGCACCCGAATCAAACAGCACGTACGCATTGATATCGTTGATTGGGATAATACCTGCAACAACGTCCCCTGATGCAACCGCATCTTGGACTGTCATATTAAAGGTACGACCCATCGGCCTACCCTGCTGAGCTGGACCCCCAATAGCTGACTTACCGCTATTAGTGCCCCGATTCCCGTCCGTCCCCTTCTTCGGACAGTTCTTTGCCATGTGGGCGGTTGACCCACACACAAAGAAGTACTTTGGAATACTGATATACGGTTATAGAGCCAGGGTTTCAAGCCTTGCTCAAACCGTCTCGCCTTCCTCACCTCGGTATCCACTTGGTGTGGAGCGAACCTAGCCAGTTCATTGAACTTGGCAGCGTATTGGGGAACCGTCATTTCCCCTTGTTTCAGTTCTAAAAACCGCATCTCCATCCTTCCCTGCATGCTCGTGGGAAAATAGTTCTCGAAGAATATCTCCTTGAATCTATCCCACGTAAAAGTCGTTATCCCGACCCTAGCCTGATTGGATTCCCACCAAAAATTGGCCTCTCCCTTCATCATATAGGTTGCAAAGGCAACCTTCTGGGCCTCATCAACATTTGCAATTACAAATGCCTTCTCTATTTCCTTAACCCACGTTTGGGCTTCGATTGGGTCCGTAGTTCCTTTGAACTCCGGCGGACCTACACTCTTAAAATCCTTAAAGGTAGTAGCTCGTGCTACTCCTGGATTTACGGGGATATTAGCCCCTGTTCTATTAAAGGCGGCTGTTAATAAATTAACAAACTCCTGCATCGCGTTAACCGGACCTCCCTCCGGTTGATTTACGTCCGCACCTTGATTTTGTTGCACTCTTCTCGGCGGCATTTTGCCTGATACAATAAACACATTACGTTATTATTCCTTTCTTTATTAGCTATCATTAATATAAAACAATAACTCCAAACATTCATAACTCATTGCTTTCCATAAAACGATCTTTATATACATTCTTTGTAGTATAATACTACATCGGTTACATACTCAGCCTAAGCTGATTACATTACTTTCCCGCTATCACTTTCCAAAAATTGGGATTTACAAAAGACTACCCTTTACTATACAAAAAGGGTTTTACATCACTACTACTTACCAAAAATATCTACAAACTATTCTAACCACCACTAAACTACATCTGCCTCAAGGCATTATTGAAATCTGCCTTTGCCAGACCGGCAATGATATCACGGCTAATAGTATGCCTCGTTTGCCCCACCTCCACCGGATATCCAGCTACCTGCTGCTGAAAATCCGTGTGAGAACTCCTATAGATATAGGACATCCTCCCTATTTTCTGCACTTTTGTCTTGAGCTCCTCCTTAAGCTCCAAGACCTCATGCTTTAAATCCTGGACTTTGTCCTTAGCCAAAATCCTCTCGTCATGCTCCTGCTCCCACATGGACTCGACATCAGTCTTGTCCTCTATAAGCATTTGAAGCTCTGCCTTCAGCTCCTTAACCTCCTGACAGTAATGGATATTTCTATCCAACACTGACATAAACAGAGACATCATTGACCCCCCAGGAGCTATCTCCGCTGCTATAGCTACTGGGTTAAAGGAGACTGTCTCTACCTCCTCCTCTATCATCCCGTCAAATACTGACATGTAGTCAGCTTCTTCTGAGTCTTCAGACTCAATGACTACTACTTCTGGCTCTGCTGCTATAGGGTTTGGTACAACCTCTACTTGGTTCACCGACTCATCACTTATGGTCTGTTCATAAACAAACATCTCGTTTACTCCTGACATCTACATAAAACAAATGAGTTGATTAGTACACGTCAGTAGCATAATAAACATACATATCATAATCATAATGCATTTTTATAAGGTTATTTTCTTCTTGTATTTCTTTGATTCTTCCTAAGGTTATGGCTTAAGGTTTTAATTCCCCCCTTAAGTTTTATAACCTCTTGCTTTGATACCAACCTGTGACGCCCCCAAATCCGGGTCTCTTACAACCCGACAAATGGTGCTACACGGTACGACCATTCATTCCCACATTTCCTCAAATAATCACAAGAGGACTAATATAACTCCATATATATATCAAAGTAATATTACATTACCCAGGTTCTTTGTAACCCATTCATTTGTTCTTGTCATAATATCAATATATTACAGACATTCTTCCTATACTATTACATAAGTATGCTACGGGTTCGTCTTCGCCTTGCATTTATCCTTGCCGGATCCTTCAGTCCGCTCGATCTTAGCTGTGTTCATATGGTTCAAGCAAGAGTGAGCATGGCTAGCTCAGCAAGTACTATAATTCTAATAAACAACATGCTTGAAACATAGAGCAAATATATATCTCCAGTAACTGAACAATAGTCACGAAGTACTATCGGTGATTCAAAATAGCACTTCATTTCCTTCAAAACGTTTTTCCATCAATATTCAGTAGAATAACAATTATGGCTCAAGATTATGAGCATACATAAGTTCTTTTAAAAAGGACATCCCGGCACTAAGTCCGTAAGTCCGGCATAGCTTACGAGCACTTCTGAGTGATCAGCTCATAGTACTCTATGTTGATCAACACTACATTCTTTAAACGTGTATACGTTTAATTGTGGCAACCTCACGTGCCTGTCGTTAAACGACAAAAACATTTGAACATGCGTGGTCTTCGATTGAAAACCATACCAGTATAACTCGGTAATTTCTAAATCATGCTTGACAGAATCATAATATAAGTCTAGCCGGAAGAATTAGCTTAAGACTTCATCATTCTAGATTTCATGTGAAAGAGAACATGAATTACAAAGCTTTCCCAGACTGAACTGGAACAAGGGTTAGAATACTTGCCTTTGGTGACTGCTTACTGGTTAATACACGTACACTTTAAGTCTTTATGATTCTACAATTCATAATCATATAACGTACCATATTAGATCATATTTAACAATGTATGTTTTCTATTATACCTTACCCTTCATCTCAAGGTAATTCTAACTTAGTTTCGTTATTAAGGGTTTCGGCTTTCATTATGTCATTCATATCCCGCTCGTATTGATTGATTATAAACATGCATTAGTGTATTACAAGCACCTTACAATGTCTTAATTATGTTGTGATTACATCACAATTCATTACTATTAATCCCTCTTTCTTTCTATACTTGGAACTCTTCTTCTCTATCTTCTTCCTTGTTCTGGCGCCGCGGCGCCACTAATTGGTCTTTGACTCGCGCTGCGGCGCGAGTTAGCAGTGTGTCATCCTCCGGCTTCGCGCTGCGGCGCGGCCAAGAAGGCTTAGAGTCGCGCCGCGGCGCGGACTCTGGTCCTCAGAAAATTTTGTAGTTTTTAAAAATTTTGCTAACTTCCCGGACGCATAACTTCTTCGTTTTAACTCCGAATTGGTCCGTTCAAAAGCCTACGGTTCACAAATTTCATAATCTATGCGTTCATGCAAGAATTTTATCTATTTGACTTCATTTGCTAAAATTTGACCTATTAGTCCATTTTAACGAAAACGATAAACGTTCGTGAACGTTCAACGCTCATTTCTTCGTTCTAAGTCGGAATCTGGTCATTTTCGAGTCCGCAACTCTATAATGACTACAATGACTTGTCTCCATTGAAAACCAACGTTTTCGACTTCCAATACAAAATATGACTTCTATTCCGAGACTTTCACGAATTCGACGTTAATCGTCTAATCGTGCAAAGTTCGTCAATTCAACCATACTAAGTGTTCTAAGTGGATTTTAACCAACATATCAACATTTCAAGTTATTTATTACACCAACTTATAATCAAAGTAGGTTTTGACTTATTTCCATAAGTCATTGACTTTCTCAACTTATGAACTAGAAATCTTCATACTCATGACTTACCAATAATTTAAGTCCTTCAACCAATGTTCTCATGTTATAAATAACATACTAACATCATATGACAAATCCTTCATGATCTTAACAACTTATTAGGGTTCAAGTTGCTTATTCAACTTATTCGGCTTAAGTTCATTCCTTATAACTTATTACATGTTATCCTCAATCAATCCTCCTTCTCTATCAATCCTATCATAGAAAAGATATAGATAAAAGAAAATGAGTCTTACCCTTGAAGACTTCTATTTGCTTTGGAAACTATCAAAGGTTGAAGTGGCTTATAAGTGCTTTAAGTGACTTATTCTCTCTACCAAATAAGTTACTTATATGCTTGAGAGGAAAGTGTTGGATGATAACAAAACAACCAACAAAAAATGAAATGAACTTGGTATTTATAGGCCACCAAAGCTTGGGGCAAAATGGACAATAATCAATCCCACCTCCTCATTCCACCTCCTTACTATTCATAACTCAACCTTCAAGTCTTCTTGCTAGCCACTTCTTTTACTTGCTCACCACAACACTTGGTCATCACACTTAATCCTTGCCCATCAAGACTACCCACTTCCTCACTTGGTTTGACCCATGGGTCAAGGCTTCACCTTGGGCTTGGTTAATTAATCCAACTACTTTCCTATTGGGCTTGAGTTACAATAGATTGGGCTTGTGATAATCATACACTTGGGCTTCTATCAATAAACTAGAAATCCCACAAGTCCATTATCTTAAATTCAATAACTTAACATACATATCCTACGTATAATTCTCGTATGCTATCTCGTATATTAATTCGAAATATACGATATCTCGTTCTTCGTACATAATAATACAATACGTCGTATTATACCTCCATTCCTTACTCCATATAATGTTTACACATTATACGATTACAACTTCATTCTTTTAACGCTTAATAACCTAACTATCTCAAATTAGGTACGCATGCGAAATATTTCATTTTCCATACTTAGATTATTATTACATAATCGATATCATCTCGATATTATAACATTACGTATTTCTCGGAAGTTCAAAAATAATTCCCGAGCAGAAATTGATGAATAGTGTTTTTCGGAAAATTTCTCAGAAAACTTTTATTTTCGTTTTAGAAATTCAAACACTTTAATTCTCCCACGTAGTTAAAATACTACTACTTTACGACGTTTCTAGGTTATAAAACGACATCCATCATCTCAACACGCAATATTAATAAATAATATTATTTTATTCATTATTAAAAGAAATTACAAAATGTTCAATTTTCTGGGGCGTTACAGTTGACCCAATAGACCCCAAAGAAAAACAAGAAGATTACTATCATATTCTTCCCAATGGCAAGTCTTCTCCTGACATATCATTATCTCCACTGTCTCTAATTGAGAGTTATATTTCAAATAGACTCCAAGATCATATAGATAGTGCTGGTAGATATACTCAGCAAGTGGATGAGCACATCCATGTCTTATGATGACACGAGGTGGTATGTCATTAGACATCTAGTATGAAAGTGGCAAAACACACTTCCAAGTTAAATTCACCTCACCCTCAACATCTATAGACCACCGTTCAATTCCCTTGTTATTCCCCCGCTCGACCCAGCTACACTCGTATTACCTGAAAGGAATTGTGAAGCAAAAGGGTGAGCACAACTAACTCAGTAAAGAATGTCATGACTAAAGATAAATAAATTATCAATAGCCTTCAACAGTAATAAATCAGAGATTTAGAACATATGGTATATGATAAAAAATTTCAACCATAGTTGCAGCGGAACGAGCAATCCATTAGAAGAGTCAAATAGACTATAAAGTCTATTATCTTCTCCATGTTAAAAGTCCATCAACAATGTTTTATCCCTATAACATCAATCAACAATTCCTGTCCACAATCACATGTATAACTCATAATCGTAATTGTTGTTCTAAATTCCTTTTCTCATCCAGGACAAAGATAATTTTTATCACCTGAAACATCAAAGATCATGGTTATACTAAATCACAATTCATGTTTATAATCATACTAATAAATTCATCTTTGCACTACGGCCAAAGATATACATCAATAAGTCATCTTTGAACTACAGGCCAAAGATATTCATCAACAAGTCATCTTTGCACTACAGGCCAAAGATATTCATCAGAAATCATTCATCTTTGCACTACTGGCCAAAGATATTTAATTATATCATCATTTAGGACAGAGGATGATGAAACAATATTTTTAAGGAAACGAATCCAGTGAAACAAAATGACAAGGGTTAAGGATTAAGGATTCGTACTTTATTTTATCCATGTCCAAAAATACCTCAAAAATAACCATAGTGGTGTAAAATTCAAGAATGATCAAAACATGGATACAATCAAAGCTAGTATCCACAATAGATATTTTAGACGAAAAGGGAAAATTTTCATTTTTTGATGAATAGTACCGTATTCGTGAATAGTGTCGTATACGTGAATAATAACTCCGACACCAAAAGATAGTAATTTCACAAAAAAACATCTTCACGCTTCGTGAATAGTACTCGTGAATAGTAACTCGTGAATAGTAACTCATGAATAGTAACCCCGACATGAAAAAGTTCCAAATTTGATAAAAAGTTCCAACCAATATTTCGGCATAATGATATTGAAGAAATAATATCATTTTAGAAGAAAATAACCTCCCTTACTATCCCTTACCTCGAAAGACAGTATCTCTGACTGGAATAACACTGAACGAACTTGCACCGTATAGCAATACTCAAAGTATACTCAAAATACTCACAAGAATACGCTCGATAATATAGAGAGAGAAAACTTCAGTTTCTGGTGTGATTTTCAATTCTAACCTAAGCACCCTATTTATAGGAAAATGCTTAGAACACCAAAGTAGAAAATTTAATTTAATAATATTATTTTTTTTCCACATCTTCCTACGCATTCAAGGATCTGATTTCAGCAACTAGCATGTGTTCCATGAGGCTCTCAACATCTAAAAAACGTTTTTGTAATTTAAATTATTTAAAACTTCCAAAAATCAATTATTTCGGAGCTTCAGAACTTCAATAATTCACAATAAATAGCCCTTTTGCTAGAAAATTCGAATCTCGTGAGTTTTTATAGGAAATTCAATTCTCTACAACTTTGTAGAAGAAAGTTTTTCCAAATTCCAAACAAAAATTGACCGAAATCCACAAACGGGCGATTTTATAGGCTATAATCAAATTTCGGTCAATAATTGTGTCCACCAATACACAAAATATGTGTTAAACATTTAATGCCACAAAAATACTCTTCCTCCTCATATACTCACATATTCCACATTCATTATAAAATATCACATTAAAAATTATTTAAATGAATTATTTTATCAGAAAAAGATAAAATTTTAATTTTCAACAATTGTCACATTAAAAATTTTCTCCATCTATATCCACATAAAATCAATATTTTCCTCATCATATGAATCAATAATTAATTATTCACAAATGATATTACAGAATCACAATATTGACAACCAGGCAGTTTCCAGGAAAGAGGGGGCTTTACAATAAGAATTTCTCCTTACTGGCGCGCAATTAGGTGACCAAACCTCTCCTTAGACAGAACTTTCTAGACATTGTCAATATTGTTATCTAATAATATTATTCAGATAATATGAATTATTGCTTCGATAATGAAAAATACTGTGTAATGACAACAACAGCAATATAAAATATCAACGCAGCAATTATTGAATCAATAAAATAAAATACTGAACAGTAATTACTGTAACCATTATTGAGTAGTGCCTTCTTACGTAAGAATCAATAATTGGTGCAATACCGTGTGCTACTGTGTTTTAACCACCGAGTATTTTAACAGTATTAACGGTAACAACTATGCCGTTATTTTTAAAAACTTTAATTTGTCATTTTCTTCATCCGACAGTTATTCTGTTACGGGTCCCACAAAAGGCTGCGCCGTCGTACGAATATTCCCCGACAGAAAGAATATTCTACGACCAAACGAATATTCCCCGACAACAATGAGTTTTTTATAACCACTTGCGTATTTTGAAAAAAAATTCATATGTCACCCTTAACTTTAACCTTTTATCAATTTAACCATTTACTGAACTCTAATTATAAGAAAAATTGAATATTTTTATTTCATAAAATTCGGGGTCTTACAATCATGTAGTCACAACAATGTTTATAACCTCTACAAACACTTATCAGGTCTAACTAGTTTAGTCTAGTTGGAGTTCGGTCTCAATTCTAGGTTTTGATTACCCCATCAGATAATAAACGAGTTTATTGTCAATCAAACTCTATTCCAAAGCTTCAATATTATTTTAGATAATTCAAAAATCATTCATAATATTTTTTGGAAGCTTATAATAATTTCAAGTAATTATTATCTTTTATAATAATTTTCCAAACACTAAAATCATTTTTAAATGATTTAAATACTGAATAATCCCATTATCATTAATATTTAAATAATATTAAAATATTAATGAAATACTAGTCACAATATTAAAGCTGTTTATAATAACTCAAAATATTTTTAAATCCTCAATATTCCCCTTAAATGATTTTTAAAACATTTAAAATCATTTTTTTAACAAATTATCATTAATATTCAGATATTAATGTATTTTCATCAAAATATTAAAAGTTTTTATTATAACTTAAAATATTTTTAAATCACTTATATCATTTTTAAATGATTTTTAAATCAATAAAACCATTTTTTAATTATTTATTTAATATAACCATTAAATAAATCTAATATCATTAATATTAGATTATTAATGAAATTTACCTCAAAATATTTAAAGTCATCTTTTATAACTTAAAATATTTTTAAACACTTTATCATCATTTTAAATGATTTTTATTATATTAAAATCATTTTAGCCAATTTATTTAATATACTTATTAAATAAATTAATATCATTAATATTCAAATACATATTAATATTAATGAAAAATATGTCAAATTATCAAAAGTTAATTTTTATAACTTCAAATAATTTTTAAAACTCATTTTGGAATGTTTAGTAATAAATTTCTATTTTTAATGATTTTCAAAAATTAAATACAATTAATTTTAATAAAACTGTCGCTAAAGCCTTTAGCGACAGAAACTGTCACTATAGGTGTTCTTAAGCCTCAAGAACACTTATAGTCAGTCATAAGGTGTCATGTTTGACCAACTTTAATTCTCAGTCCATGATGTTTCTGCGCATGCTAAGGCACTTGTCATGTAGTATTGATGTAGTACTACATGTATCAACCACAATCAAGGTTATACTACATCACAATATAAAGATCTAAGCCTTCAAACTTATTGTCAGACCTGTTCTGGATTTTCTGGGTTACCCAGAAACCCAAATAGTTCCTAGTAGGCACTTTGTAGCTCGATTAATCTTGGGTTCTGGACAATGATTTGGTCTTTATATATGGTTCAATCTTGTAGTACTCATGTCAAAGAAAAAATATACTACACTAGGTGTGACGCCCCCAAAATTAGGTATACATCACCCATCTTGGGTCGCCAGATACATGGTACAGAATTCAAATACAACTTACTAATATCACTGTCGTGTACAATACGACAAAACATAAACTGTGATTTTGAATACAAATATTATCTACTAGAGATTATACAAACTCAAAAGGAGTCCTCATTACAATTATTATCACACTATTTCACAGAATAGTGAGGACTACTAATGTTATCCTCTGGACCATCACTCCATTCCCCGACTCGTCCCAGCTATATTCTCATTTCCTGAAGAGAACAATGAAGAAAGGGTGAGCTCAACTAGCCCAGTAAGAAATATTATGACTATGATAATGCAGAAAAAAAATTATCATTAGCCTCCAACAATGTTAAACTGTTAAAATACAATAGACATCAAGTTTAACTTCAGCAGAACAAGCAATCCATTAAAAGAGTCAAGTAGATAGTAGAATCTACTATCTTTTATGATTTAAAAAGTTTGTCATCACTTTTATCGCTGAGACTCGGCTCAATAAATAATCCACATCATTAAATCATCCCTGCACTACAGGCCAAGGATATTCTTTAGTATCACGACCACGAATTATCCATGCACTACAGGCCAAAGATAATCGTGTTTTCATCAACGGTCCTGATCATGCCATAAAACAATTCATCTTTGCTCCCTTGGCCGAAGAGAATCCATAGCCATAATCATACCAAAAACTATCCATCAATGCACTACGGGCCAATGAGGACTTTTAATTTTCACATCATTTGTAACATTACGGTCATGATTATACCGAATAATCCCTGGTCATAATCATACAAAGTCCATCTATGCACTACAGGCCACATATGACTTTCAACATAACATAAACATGAGGATGATGACAATGATATAAGAATTCAATTAAACAAGTTCAAGAATTAATTTGTCCAAGAACCAATAACGTCCAAATTGTCAACATGATACTGCTTTGTAGAGTAAAATTCAAGAAAGCTCAGAAGAATATTTCCACGAAAAGATACTGGATGAAGTGCAAATATCAAGGATATTCCACTAATTTCATGGAGTATAGAAGTCAAAATTTTAATCAACTGAGTATAATAACGAATGGAATAACAAAAGATATCACCATACATGCGGTACTTCGCATTGATGGTTATTTCAACAGAATAATAATAACGGAACCAGGTCAGGTGAAATTCACACCGACAGGATGTTCCAACAGAATAAAAAATGCGGAATAATAAATGATGGAACCAGGTTCGGCGTATAGCACAGACAGGATATTCCGACAGAATAATAAAGATGGAATAATAAAAATGGAACCAGGTCCGGCGTATAGCACAGACAGGATATTCCGACAGAAAATAAAGACAGAATAATAAAAATGGAACTAGGTCTGGCGTATAGCACAAACAGGATATTCCGACAGAATAATAAAGACAGAATAATAGAAGAATGTCACCAAGTATAGGGTAGCCTGCGTATACAGGTTATTCCAACAGAACAATAAAGAAATGGAATAACAGAAGTTCTCTTCTTGAATACAAAAGAATAATATATCTTACGGGTACAACAAATAATATTTCCTACCGTAAAAGAAGAGTATTCTGACTTGTAGGGCGATGATATACTCGAAGAAAACTTGTACTACGCTCAAAGCTTTCTTAAACTCTAAAGAAATACGCTCAAGATTATTGAAGAAGAACTCTCTCTATAGTTTCTCTCTCTAGAGTTTCAGTAAATTCATAATAAATAATGAAAGAATGAGCTTCTATTTATAGAAGAATGGAATGAATAGTAACCAACACATGAACGGTTCCAGATTGATTTACTTTAATCGGACAGTCCATATTTAAAGTAAAATTTTTAAATAAAATATAATATATTCTATTTTATATAAAAAGATTTTTACTATTCAAACACTATGCAGGCACTATGCCAACAATATGCATAATAAAATATAATATATTCTATTTATAGAACAAATTTAATAAAGTATTCTGTTTTATATAAAAAGATTTTACTATGTAAAACACTATGCACAATAGAATATAATATATTCTATTTATAGAATAACTTTATAATAAAAGTATTTTGTATTATATAAAAAGATTTTACTATGCAAAATACTATGCATAATAGAATATAATATATTCTATTTATAGAATAACTTTATAAAAGTATTCTGTTTTATATAAAAAGTTTTTCTGTTATAATTTCAACCAACGGTCTGAAAAATTAGTACATCTCTTCATGGAATAATATTGTACCCAAAAATAATTTGGACCGAAAAGAAATATATTTTTCGGGTGAATAGTACTTCAGGAATAGTACCCTGTGAATAGTACCCCGACACAAAAAGTGTCACAAATACCCGAGTGAAGAATATTAGAGTGAATAGTAATCGGGTGAATAGTAACCAGTGAATAGTAACTCGTGAATAGTACTCCGACATAAAAAAAATACCCCAAATACCCGAGTGAACAATATTTGGGTGAATAGTAATTTAGTAAATAGTAACTCGTGAATAGTAACTCATGAATAGTACTCTGACACAAAAAGTGCCCCAAATACCCGAGTGAATAATATTCGGGTGAATAGTAATTTAGGTGAATAGTAACTCATGAATAGTAACTCGTGAATAGTACTCCGACACAAAAAGTGCCCCAAATACTCGAGTGAACAATACTAGGGTAAATAGTAACCAGGTATTTTATGACAACTTGTCTACTTTGAAAAATTTTCACATATCACCCTTAACTTTAAACTTTTATCAATTTAACTATTTACTAAAATAGAAAAATTGAATACTTTTATTTCATAAAATTTGGGGTCTCACACTAGGTTAGTCTAACTACATCACAGTCACAAGATTTAAGCCTATCAAACCTTGTCAGAAACTGTGTTCTTCAACTTTCTGGAATTTCCAGAAAACTCAAAGTCATGCTCGGTTAACTCACTTTGAATGCTCACTACTTTATATCTGTATGTTGTTTAAGTGATCTAAGGCCATGAATCTATAGTCCATATAACAGAGTATAACTTTGATACACTAACATAATCAAATCACATAACATCTGAAAAATTCAAGCTTAACAAAACCTTGCCAGACCTTTCTGGGTAATTTTTGGGTTACCCAGAAACACAAAGTCATGGTCGGTCAACCCACTTTGACCATCAATATCTTGGAATCTGGACATGCTATGAGCATGATTCTATTTCTAGATTTCAACCCACATAGCATACTACAACTCTATTACATCAAACAAGACAAATCATAAATAGATCTTGTGATGCACCCAAATCCAGGTATCTTCCAACCCGATACATGGTGCTACACGGTGCTATAGTTCACACAAACATTCAATTGAAATGCCTCATAAGGATGAATATGTCTTATATATATTCTAAAATAATATTACCATTCCCCAGGTTCTTTATAACTGTTATATTTGTTCTTGTCATAATATCAAATATTATCATTACAAACCTATACTATTATATAGGAACTCTATGGGTTTGCCTTAGCCTTCCCTTTATCCTTGACGGATCCTTCGGTCCGTTCAGTCTTAGCTGCATTCATATGGTTCAAGCAAGAGTGAGCATAAGTAGCTCAGCAAGTATAACAATTCTATTTAAACGACATGCTTGAAACATAGGAATAGTATATCTTCAATAACTGAAAAATAGTTACAAAGTACTATCGATAATTCAAAATAGCACTTCTTTTCCTTTAAAATGTTTTACAATGAAAATATTCAGTAAAACATCAATTCCGGTCAAAGACCATGAGCATTTCATAATTTCTTTGAAAAAGGACATCCCTTCACTAAGTCCGTAAGTCTGACATAGCTTACGAGCACGTCTAGGTGATTAGCCTATAGTACTCTATTTTGATCAACACTACATTCTTTAAACGTATGTACGTTTAAGTTGTGGCAACCTCACGTGCCTGTCGTTTGACGATAAAACATTTTAGCATACTCAGTCTTTATTTGAAAACCACACCAACATAGTTTGGTAAAACATTGACAATACTTTGATAGATTATAAGAAATCCAACATATCGTAAGTCTAGCCAAAAGAATTAGCTTTAACTTCTTCAGGCATTAGTTCATGCGTAAGAATATATGAATCACAAAGCTTATCCAGACTGAACTGAAACAAGGGTTAGAACACTTGCCTTTAGCGTTTGCTACTATTATTACATGTGCACTTTAAGTCTTTAAGGTCTCTACAATAGATGATCACATAACGTAACACATTAGGTCATGAATAACATACATGGTTCATATAGAATCGTACCCTTCTTCTCAATCTAATGATGGCTTACATTTATTATTATCGGTTCTAGAGTTTTGTTACATCATTCTTACATTCACATACAATTGACTTACTTCAACCCTAAGTGATCATAATTAAGGTTTAAACATGCCTTTCAATGTTATAATTAAGCTTTAGTTCATTGTTAATAAATTACCATTCATGCTTTACTTACAAACTTCTTTTACTGTCAAAACCCTAAGGATGACGCTACGGCACCATCTTCCCTTACTTAAGTCGCGCTGCGGCACCATACTTCAGTGGCTTTGACCCAGACTCAGCGCTGTAACGAATGTGTTGTTTGAGTTGTGATTCTGGAGATAGAATCCTTATAAGAGGGGAATGATGTAACATTCCAGATTTTATAAATGTAAATTATAAATATTTATTGGATGTGTTTATTATTGGATAAATAATTGTTCAATTTGATTTAGTTAATTATTTATTTGTTAAATAATTAATGTGACTTATGTGATTAAGTGAATTATTTAATAAATTGTTATTTCATAAAGAGTGACAAATAAATATGTTATAAAGAATTATTAAATTAAATTAAAGTAGTTTAATTTAGTTCTTTGACAAACAAGGCTTAAGTATTAATACTTAGTTTTTTAAATGGTTTGCCAAACAAAGCCTTATAGCTTTTGGTTTTCTTTTGAATTTAAATTATTAAGTAAATAATAACATATATATATATATATGGTAACCGATATATTATTAGGGTAATAAGTGTGGCGTCAGTTTTGTACGTTTTAAGCTAATACGTTGTTTTATTTTAGTTACGTATATGCTTTTTTGGCTTAAGCCTAATCAAAATTTGAAGTTGTCTGAGATAGTTGAGAGAGAGACAGAGAGAGGAAAGCTCTGAGATTGTCAAGATTTTCATCAGTGATTTACAAGTTTTCTAAAGCAACAAAAAGGTAGGTTCCTAAAACCTTAACGTATGTACGTAGATATGTTTTAAGCCATTTTCCTATGAACTTGGTAGTCTCTATTTTCTGGTATATCACCGTGTATGAGAGTTTTACCAAATTTTCTATAAAAGCTATGTTGGTATAATTTGTTAGGGAATTACGTGTTTTGTTGTTATAATTGTTATACTAGCATATATATATTTATATATAATTGTATGTTTAATATATAAATATGATGGTATGCTAAATTACATATTCAAAAAATTGGTTTTCACAGTGAAAACGTGTGAATACGAACTTGAGTGTAGAATATATCAAAGGTTATATATATAATTGTATGCTAACTAGGAAATTGAACTATACATGTTAATTGGGCTATTTATTGGTATGCTTGTATTTCAAAGGTATTAATTTATAAGCATGGAATTACAGTCATTGTATCAAGATATGTCATCAATGGAGTTTTGAGTTTTAAAATCTTGGTTTTTAAGATAAATAGTGTTTCTAAAATTGTTCAATTGTTAATAATTAGCTTATGGATGATTGTTAGTATTTATGTGTAATTACGTGAAGTTATACATGTTAGTTGGGGTTAATTGGTGCCCCAACGTCAAAATCCACGCCCCAGCTCGAAGTTTCAAGCCTTAGCGCCAAAATCAGCGCCCCAGCCAAACTTCGTGTTGCAACGCCGAAGTCAGCGTCGGAGCACCAAACTTCGCGCCGCAGCACCGAGTCCCTATATAATTCTCCCACCGGAGTGCCACCTCAGCGTCGCAGCGCAACCCACAGTTCAAACTGTGGCGCCGCGGTGCCACTTAACAGAAAGTTCAGAAACAACTTTTGTCTTGAAAAAAAGTCTGATATTTTAAAGGAATGATATATGATAAATGTTGAGTATGTATTTCTGGCATTATAGTATGTTAATACTATGAGTGAACATGGAATTACTAATTAACAAATATTGTTATTAGTTTTATTATATAGAATTTGATTATGCGATTTGATTACATGGTTAGACATTTAAACCATACGTGATGTAGCGTTGATTATGAATAATCATGTCATGTTAACACATGTATATAGGATAATTGTGATTGGGATTATAACGGTTTAATCTACGCGCAAGGCAAGATTCTAAATCCCTATCTTTTTACATTGAGCAAGTTTTCTAATCCTAAAGCTTCGTTATGCAAATTTCATATGCTATACTTTATTGAGTAAAGTATTTCCATTAAGCAACTTAATTATATCTAGTTATTCATGATGATACAAGCTTCCCATTTCCACACTTTCGTTGAGATAGTTATTATGATTATGCAAGTTTTTTCTAACTCTAAACTTGTTATATTAGCATGCAAGTACCTTTATTCTGTTGACTCAGTTTATCATTCCAATTATTTTTGTTATGCATGCTTGATATTAAATTCTAAGATGTAACCTTAGCTTAATGTTATTCAAAGCAAGGTATGATGTGTTATTCAGTGGTTATGCTATTAGATTATCCCTAAAGCATGAACTTAGAACGAAATGTTTATTTTGTTATGATTATTCAATAACATAGTGCTATTATCTTTTATTCAACTAATCCTTAGTTGATGTCTGTTGAATTCCAAATTAACTTTAAGTGTATCCAAACCAAACTGACTTTGGGGCGGACTTGTACTCGAAATACTGAGATGAACAACCCTATTTATAGGGGTTACGCTTAGTTTTGTACTTTGTGCTGAAATGTTTGTATACAATACATGTTCAAAGGGTTGATCCCCCTAAGAATCCTAAAGTCATTATAGTCGTATGACTGTAAAAGTTAAAGTTAAAAGATTACTTATAACTGTGGACAAGGTTCGTGGTCATTAGACCCTCAGTTGAATGTTTAAGATGTTGATAGAATTTATTGTTCAATTCTATTGATCCCCTGAATGGGAAAGGAATGTTTCAGTTCTATTGAGCCTCTAAATAGGCAAGGAACATTTAAGAAGTTAATAGAACTTATTGTTTAGTTCTATTGAGCCCCTGAATGGGCAACGAATGTAAAAGTTTTATTCATTGATATTTCAAGTGAGCATTATTTGCTCACTCTTGCCTGTAAACTCCTTACAGCTAAAGATGGAAAGGGTGACGTACCTAGCACCAGTAAAGGAAATGGAAAGATGAACAAGTACTGAAGACTTGTAATAGTTTGATAGTTTTATTATCAGACCTTGAGTTAAAGATTGTAATGAAGTTTATTTTAAATTTTCCGCATGAATGATTGTTTGTAAAGGTTAGATAACCTGGGAGATTTTATTTTATGTAATTCGTGTATGGGCAGGTTTATTATTCAATTTTATTTATGATTGGGTAGTTATAAATAAATGTTTTGATTACGTGAACACCAAATCTTGAGGTAATTAAGTACCGAAATTTGGGGGTGTCACAAGTTGGTATCAAAGCTTTAGGTTATGAATCTTAGGTGGGTGAAAAGCCTTAGGAAGTAACCTTTGAAAAGATAGTTGAGATAAATCTTATCAAGTTTTAAGGAAGAAGTAACAAAACACTTATCTGCTTATGTGTTTATAACTTATGTGCTCGTGAGTGTCGAGTAGAATGATTAATAATTGAAACTTTAAAACTTTGTTGTCAGGATGACTAATGTCGGAGAATCCAGTCAGGCTAGGGAGGATGGACATCAGATGACTATAGAGGAAGAGCCTCGCGACATTCAGGTTGTTTGGGAACAACTACTGCCACAGGAGTCAGCCCTGTTGGTCACAGTGGTTGAAGATGAGGAGGATCCCGTGGAGTTGCCACAGGAGGATGAGGATGACGAGGATATGGAGGAAGAGACTCCACTAACCTCGATGGCTGCTCGTATGTATGATGAAGTCTACGACCGTAACGTGGAACTTCAGGACACAGTTGAGGAGTTGAAGGAAATAGTAGCTGAACAGCAGACTGCTATGACACAGAAGGACGACGATATTCAGGATCGAGATGATCGTCTAACTAATGCTGAAGAGAAGCTGATGCAGACTAAAGGAGAGAAGGAACAACTGATCGAGATGGTTGTAGAACTGAAGAACAAGCTGAAGGAAGAAGCTACCAAGAGGGCAAGAGCTGAAGGCGCATACGAGGAAGTTTATCAACGAACTGTAAGAGCAGTAAGGGACGCACAAGCAAAGAGGATGAAGATGGAAGAGATGGATAAGTATTCAATACAGTGATCTATCGAGCTCAAGATCGGGTCATGGGTTATCCAATTCAGTTCCAGACTCTGCCATTATACGTGTTAGATCGCCGAACAATGTTCCGAGTTATGGAAGAAGAGCATCTAAAGGCTATGGAGTATCTTAATAGATCATCGTAGGAAATGTGCATGTTATGCACGTAATAAGTGTTAAATAATGTGTAAATCCCTAGTGTTAAGTAACCATGGGATATGAGAATGATGATGTTGTCCTGTAACTTTTGTAGTTCAGGAAAGGAATGTAAATAGCAGTGATGCTATTGTTTTTATGTTTTTCGAAGTAATCATGAATAAATAAAAGTTATTATTTTATTCAAAGTGTTATGTGGTTATTTCTTTTATGGAGGCAAGTTAATTAGAAAATACTTAAAGAAGCTGAGTAATAGTCTAATAGATGTTTTGTTTTAATAGAAAATGCCTCCCAGACATGAACCACACCAACAGAGAAACAATGAGAGAACTAACAATAACGATGTTGAAGATAATTCCGTCCAACAACTAGTGACATTACTAACAGGAGCATTACAGAATCAACCTCAAAACCAAGGCACAACGTTTAACGAATTTAAGGCGGTTGGACCACCTGAATTTCGTGGATCCATGATTCTGGTCGAGGCACAGACATGGATTATGGAAATAGAGAAAGTATTTGAAGTCACTAGGGTAGGGGATGAACAGAAGACTGCTTTTGCAATATTCATGTTGAAAGAAGAAGCTAGTTTTTGGTGGCAGGCCAATAAAACCCGGGAAGGACCAGGAGTGATGACCTGGGATAGGTTCAAGGAGTTATTCTTCGAGACCTATTTCCCAGAGAGTTCGAAGAGTCAGTTAGAGGTTCAGTTTTTGGAACTGAAGCAGGGAACAATGACGGTATCTGAGTATGCCGTGAAGTTCCATGAATTGGCAAGGTTTGCGCCATATCAGGTCAGCACAAACGAGCGTAATGCAAAGAGGTTCGAACAAGGACTGAAGCCCTGGTTGTACAATAGGGTTTCCCTGTTCCAGTTGAAGAAGTTTGTAGTAGTGATAGAGAAGGATGTACTCACTGAAGGTGGAGGCGAGGCAGTGACAAAATTCAATCAAGAGAAGAAGAAGAAGAAGAAGAAGAAGAAGAAGAAGAATGAGGTGGAAGTGAGGAATGGTAGCGGAGGCAATGGAAATGGCAATAACAACAACAACAATAACTTTAAGAGGAAGTGGAACGGAAACGGTACTAATGGAAACCAGCAAGGTAACCAGCATTTTAGGAAGTTTGAAGCATGTGCTATATGCGGGAGGTTTCATAAGGGTGTGTGCTTGATGGGGAAACATGCATGTTTCAACTATGGTCAGGAGGATCAAATTGCCTCAAATTGCACCCAACCCAAGAAGAATGTCTATTTCACGTGCGGATCCAAGGATCACTTTGCTCGTGAATGTCCTCAAAAGAAGGTTGGAGAAGCAGCAAGAAGCAAGGGAGGTAGCAGTGGAGGAACATGGGCCATTGCTGGACCTACAACATCAAACAAACCCACAACCAGAACTTTCAACATGAGTGTACAAGATGTTGTGCAATCAAAAGATGTGGTGTCAGGTATTATCCCAATCAACGATATTAATGCTTATATATTATTTGATTCGGATGCTACTTGCTCGTTTATATCTGATGAATTTGCTAAGAGGTTAGAATTGCCTAGAGAAGAAATGAATTTCCCTTTGAACATAGAAATTGCGATTAGGGAAGTGATTCCTGTTAGGTTCGTATACAAGAGTTGTAGGGTGAACATTAAAGGGAATATCCTAATGGTAGATTTAATTCCGATTAGACTCGGGGAATTTGATGTAATTTTGGGAATGGATTGCCTGTTCAAATATGGAGCAGTAATTGATTGTCACAAGAAGTGTGTAAACCTTAAGGTAGTTTTCCATGGTAGCAAATCGCCTAGACAAATAAAATGTCTGACGATTATGCAGGGCAAGAAGTTGTTGAGTCAAGGCTGTGTGGGTTATTTAGCTTACATAGTCGATACTCAGAAGAAGGGTGTGAAACTGGAGGAGATACCAGTGGTTAGAGAATTTGTAGATGTATTTCTGAAAGATTTGCTAAGACTTCCGCCTGACAGAGAGATTGAGTTCGTAATCGACTTAGTGCCAGGAACTGCACCAATATCAGAGGCCCCAAACAGAATGGTTCCGATAGAAATAAAAGAACTGATTGTATACCTGCAAGAGCTGCTAGACAAGAAGTATATTCAACCAAGCGTATCACCGTGGGGAGCGCCAATTTTATTCGTTAAGAAGAAGGATGGATCAATGCGTCTTTGCATTGATTATAGAGAGTTAAACAAAGTCACTATTAAGAATAGGTATCCGTTGCCTAGAATAGATGACTTATTTGATCAACTGAAGGGTGCTAAATATTTCTCGAAAATAGATATGAGAAGTGGGTATCACCAATTGAAGGTAAGAAAGAAGGATATACCTAGAACGACATTCAGAACTCGGTACGGACATTATAAGATTCTGGTAATGTCTTTTGGTTTAATAAATGCCCCTGCTGCGTTCATGGATTTGATGAACAGGGTGTTTAAACCATTCTTAGACAAGTTCGTAGTGGTATTTATCGACGAAATTCTAGTGTATTCCAAAACTCAAGAAGAACACATGAAACATTTACGTTTTACATTGGAGACACTAAGAAAGGAAAAGTTGTACGCAAAATTTTCTAAGTGCGAATTTGGTTCGATCGTGTACAATTTTCGGGTCATATAATTGACAAAGATGGGATTTCAGTGGATCCATCGAAAGTGGAAACTTTAATAAATTGGGAAAAACCAAGGACACCTTCGGAGGTGAGGAGTTTCTTGGGGCTGGTCGGTTATTATAGAAGATTCATTCAAGATTTTTCCAAGATAGCCACTCCGTTAACAAATTTGACACGGAAAGTTGTGAAATTTGTTTGGACGGAGAAATGTGAAGAGAGCTTCCAAGATTTGAAGAAGAAGCTAAGTGTGGCACCTGTGTTAACCCTGCCGGATAATACAAGATATTTTTTGGTGTATAGTGATGCCTCACACAAAGGATTGGGTTGTGTTCTTATGCAAAACGACAAATTTATTATCTATGCATCAAGACAACTGAAGGGCTATGAGAAAGGTTATCCGACTCATGATTTGTAATTGGCTGCAGTAGTATTTGCTCTCAAGATATGGAGACATTATCTTTATGGAGAGAAATATGAGATCTACACAGACCACAAAAGTCTGAAGTATATTTTCACTCAGAAGGATCTGAACATGCGTCAGAGAAGGTGGATGGAATTGATAAAGGATTACGATTGTGAGATCTTTTATCATCCAGGCAAAGCGAATGTGGTTGCAGATGCTTTAAGCATGAAAGGTCGGGAGAAGTTGATGCTGATAACAACTCAGGAGGAGCTCATTTCAGCAATGACAAAGTTAGAGCTGGAAATCAAATTTCCCCAGGAATCCGATGAACGACTATTTCAGTTAGAAGTAGGTCCAACTTTACTGGACAAGGTGAAGAACACTCAGTTACAAGATGAAGAATGTGGGAAGATAAAAGAGAATATGGATGATGGTAGCAATACGAAATATAAGGTCGATACCGAAGGATTTCTATGGTATGAGTGAAGAATCTGGGTTCCAGCAACACCAGAGTTGAAAGACAAAATCTTGACCGAAGCTCATAGCTCAAGATATTCTATTCATCCCCAGGAAGTATGAAGATGTATCAAGATCTATGCCAACATTTTTGGTGGCCAAATATGAAAAGGGACGTCGTAGAATGTGTGGCAAAATGTTTGACATGTCAAAGAGTAAAAGCCGAACATCAAAGACCTAGCGGATTACTTCAACCGTTAGAAATACTGGAATGGAAGTGGGAACACATTATGATGGATTTTATGGTGGGTCTTCCAACTACTCAGAGAGAATGCGATGAAATTTGGGTGATAGTGGACAGACTGACGAAATCAGCGTACTTTTTATCAATAAAGATTAGGTTCAATCTTGATCAGTTAGCAAGATTGTACATTAAAGAAATTGTTTTGAGACATGGAGTGCCAGTGTCAATTGTGTCCGATAGAGACCAACGATTCACGTTAAACTATTTGAAGAGACTACAAGAATGCATGGGAACTCAATTACGAATGAGTACAGCTTATCATCCACAAACAGATGGCCAATGCAAACGAACGATCCAAACATTGGAAGATATGGTGAGAACATGCATCATGGATTTCAAAGGAAGTTGGGAAGAACAATTACCGTTGGTGGAATTCGCCTACAATAATAGTTATCACGCGAGCATCGGCATGCTACCTTACGAAGCGTTATACGGCAGAAAGTGCAGAACTCCACTGTGGTGGGATGAAGTTGGTGAACGTCAACTGCTGGGACCAGAACTGGTGCAACAAACTGCTGAGATTATCAAACTCATCAGGAAAAGTTTGGTAGCAGCTCAAGAATGACAGAAAAAGTATGTTGATCAACACAGGCAAGATCATGCATTTGACGTAGGAAGCTACGTATTCTTAAAAGTTTCTCCTTGGAAGAGGAAAATTCATTTCGAAAAGAAGGGAAAACTAAGCACGAGGTTTACTGGATCCTTTGAAGTGCTACGAAAAGTTAGAGAGGTAGCTTACGAGGTAGCTCTACCTCCAGAATTGGAAAATATTCACAATGTTTTTCATATTTCGGTGTTACGACCATATAAACCCGATTACAATCACATGATCGAGTACGAACCGTTACAGTTCAAGAAAGATTTGTCTTATGAAGAGATTCCTATCCAGGTAGTTGATAGGAAAGAACAAGTGCTCAGGAATAAAGTGATACCTTCTGTGAAGGTGATATGGAGGAACCACAATGCTGATGAAGCTATGTGGGAACTCGAAGAGAAAATGATGAAAGAGTACCCTGAGTTATTTGTTTAATCTATGTCTTCGATTCTGGGGAAAGAATTTTTGTAAGTATGGAAGAATGTAACGAGTGTGTTGTTTGAGTTGTGATTCTGGGAACAGAATCCTTATAAGAGGGCAATGATGTAACATTCCAGATTTTATAAATGTAAATTATAAATATTTATTGGATGTGTTTATTATTGGATAAATAATTGTTCAATTTGATTTAGTTAATTATTTATTTGTTGAATAATTAATGTGACTTATGTGATTAAGTGAATTATTTAATAAATTGTTATTTCATAAAGAGTGACAAATAACTATGTTATAAAGAGTTATTAAATTAAATTAAAGTAGTTTAATTTAGTTCTTTGCCAAACAAGGCTTATGTATTAATCCTTAATTTTTTAAATGGTTTGCCAAACAAAGCCTTATGGCTTTTGGTTTTCTTTTGAATTTAAATTATTAAGTAAATAATAACATATATATATATATATATATATGGTAACCGATATATTATTAGGGTAATAAGTGTGGCATCAGTTTTTTACGTTTTAAGCTAATACGTTGTTTTATTTTAGTTACGTATATACTATTTTGGCTTAAGCCTAATCAAAATTTGAAGTTGTCTGAGATAGTTGAGAGAGACACAGAGAGAGGAAAGCTCTGAGATTGTCAAGATTTTCATCAGTGATTTACAAGTTTTCTAAAGCAACAAAAAGGTAGGTTCCTAAAACCTTAACGTATGTACGTAGATATGTTTTAAGTCATTTTTTTATGAACTTGGTAGTCTCTATTTTTTGGTATATCACTGTGTATAAGAGTTTTACCAAAATTTTTGTAAAAGCTATGTTGGTATAATTGGTTAGGGAATTACGTGTTTTGTTGTTATAATTGTTATACTAGCATATATATATATATATATATATATATATATATATATATATATATATATATATATATATATAATTTTATGTTTATTATATAAATATGATGGTATGCTAAATTACATATTCAAGAAATTGGTTTTCACAGTGAAAACGTGTGAGTACGAACTTGAGTGTAGAATATATCAAAGGTTATATATATAATTGTATGTTAACTGAGAAATTGAACTATACATGTTAATTGGGCTATATATTGGTATGCTTGTATTTCAAAGGTATTAATTTGGTTATAAGCATGGAATTACAGTCACTGTATCAAGATATATCATCAATGGAGTTTTAAGTTTTAAAATCTTGGTTTTTAAGATAAACAGTGTTTCTAAAATAGTTCTTCAATTGTTAATAATTAGCTTATGGATGATTGTTAGTATTTATGTGTAATTACGTGAAGTTTTACATGTTAGTTGGGGTTAATTGTTGTTGGAAATTAAGACAGTAGCTTTGGCTCTGTTCTTCATTTTGCTTCTTTGAGTTCGTGCCCCAACGCAAAAATCCACGCCCCAGTTCTAAGCTTCGCGCCTTAGCGCCAAAATCAGCGCCCCAGCCAGACTTCACCCCGGAGCGCCGGACTTCGCGCTGCAGCACCGAGTCCCTATAAAAATCACGCGCCGTAGCGCCACCTCAGCGCCGTAGCGCCACCCACAGTTCAAACTGTGGCGCCGCGACGCCACTTAATAGAAAGTTCAGAAATGACTTTTGTCTTGAACAAAAGTCTGATATTTTAAAGGAATGATATATGATAAATGTTGAGTATGTATTTCTGGTATTATATTATGTTAATACTATGAGTGAACATGAAATTACTAATTAACAAATATTGTTATTAGTTTTATTAGATAGAATTTTATTATGTGATTTGATTACATGGTTAGACATTTAAACCATACGTAATGTAGCATTGATTATGACTAATCACGTCATGTTAACTTATGTATATAGGATAATTGTGATTTGGATTATAACGGTTTAATCTACGCGCAAGACAAGATTCTAAATCCCTATCTTTTTACATTGAGCAAGTTTTCTAATCCTAAAGCTTCGTTATACAAATTTCATATGCTATACTTTATTGAGTAAAGTATTTCCATTAAGCAACTTAATTATATCTAGTTATTCATGATGATACAAGCTTCCCATTTCCATACTTTCGTTGAGATAGTTATTATGATTATGCAAGTTTTTCCTAACTCTAAACTTGTTATATTAGCATGCAAGTACCTTTATTTTGTTGACTCAGTTTATCGTTCCAATTATTTTTGTTATACATGCTTGATATTTTATTCTAAGATGAAACCTTAGCTTAATGTTATTCAAAGTAAGGTATGATTTGTTATTCAATGGTTATGCTATTAGATTATCCCTAAAGCATGAACTTAGAACGAAATGTTTATTTAGTTTTGATTATTCAATAACATAGTGCTATTATCTTTTATTCAACTAATCCTTAGTTGATGTCCATTGAATTCCAAATTACCTTTAAGTGTATCCAAACAAAACTGACTTTGGGGCGGACTTGTACTCAAAATATTGAGATGAACAACCCTATTTATAGGGGTTACGTTTAGTTTTGTACTTTGCGCCGAAATATTTGTAAACAATACATGTACAAAGGGTTGACCCCCCTAAGTACCCTAAAGTCATTATAGTCGTATGACTGTAAAAGTTAAAGTTGAAAGATTACTTATAACTGTGGATAAGGTTCGTGGTCATTATACCCTCAGTTGAATGTTTAAGATGTTGATAGAATTTATTGTTCAATTCTATTGAGCCCTTGAATGGTCAAGGAATGTTTCAATTCTATAAACCTCTGGATAGGCAATGAACGTTTAAGAAGTTAATAGAACATATTGTTCAGTTCTATTGAGCCCCTGAATGGGCAAAAATGTAAAAGTTTTATTCATTAATATTTCAAGTGAGTCTTGTTTGCTCACTCTTGCCTGTAAAATCCTTATAGCTAAAGATGGAAAGGGTGACATACCTAGCACCAGTAAAGGAAAGGGAAAGATGAACAAGTACTGAAGAATTGTAATAGTTTGATAGTTTTATTATCAGACCTTGATTTAAAGATTGTAATGAAGTTTATTTTAAATTTTCCGCATGAATGATTGTTTGTAAAGGTTAGATAACATGAGAGATTTTATTTTATGTAATTCATGTATGGGCATGTTTATTATTCAATTTTATTTATGATTGGGTAGTTATAAATGAATGTTTTAATTACGTGAACACCAAATCTTGAGGTAATGAAGTACCGGGATTTGGGGGTGTCACAGGCACTGCGGCGTGAGTCCTAGAGTTACGGGCCACGCTGCGACGCGAAACTCCAGTAGGTCACAACTTTTCTCGGCCATGTTCGGCACTACAACACCACCCTTTTGGCCTTGGGCTGGCGCCGCGGCGTTAGTTCTGTGCAGCAGACAATTTTCACAGATTTTTAACTTATGGAGATTCCCGGGCTCGTAACTTCTTCGTTATAAGTCTGAATTAGCTCGTTCAAAAGCTGATAGTTCAAAAATCATATACTCTACATGTTCATGCATGAATTTTATATTTTTGACTTCGTTAACTCAAAATTCAATTTTTGGTTCATTTTTAACGAAAACGATAAACATTCGTGAACGTTCAACGCTCGTTTCTTCGTTCTAAGTCGAAATTCGGTCATTTTCGAGTCTACAACTCTATAATGCCAAATAAGACTTGTCTCCATAAAAAAACCAACGTCTCAGAGCTAAATAACAAAATCCGACTTCTATTCCGAGAATTTCACGAATTCAACGATTATCGTCCAATCGTGAGAATTCCGGCACAACCTCGTTACTTATGATTTTTCATTATTCCAAATGGATTTAATCCATCAAATAGACATCTCAACTTACATATTATATCAACTTATTTTCATTGTTAAGTCATTACAGGTTCTTCGTGAGTTTATAACTTATCAAAGTATAAATTACTTATAGTTTCGTTTCTCATGACTTACAATGATTTATGTCTTCTAACCATCATTCTTACATCTCATTAACATACTAAATTCATTCATTTAAACATATGACAAGTTCATATATGTTCATCATAAGTGCATAACTTAACTAAGTTTGAATTACTTATTTATGACTTATACGGCTTAAGTCCATTGATTAATCAATTTCTTTACTTCTTAATATACATGTACCATCACTTCTCTATCAAGCTACTATGGAAGAGATAGAAGATTATTTGACAAGAGTCTTACCCTTGATGAACTAGCTTTTCTTCTTCTTAAAACAATTAAAAGTCTAACTTATATGTGCTTATTATCTCTAACACTTAAGTTGTATTATGTTGGATGAAAGTTAACAAACAACTAATGAGCCAACTCTTCCTCTATTTATAGGACTTCCTAAGTTAGGGTAAAATAGACATTAGATCATTCCACCTCCTTAACAAACCTCCTTACTATTCAATACTTAACAACTAAGTAAACTTGTTCATTACACTAATTTCTTGCCCACCGCATAAAGTTTTTGGTCACCAAGTTCAACCACATTATCATGGGTTGCCCCATGGATCACCCCTACCCATTGGATCATTACTTTGGGCTTAGGTTTAATTAGCTTAACTTAAGCTTTGGGCTTGCATTAAATTGCTTAGGGCTTTACCTTAACAACCACTTGGGCTTACTATCATATAACCTTGGGCTTGCAATTTAACTTCTATTGGACTATTCAATTTTCTAAATAATCCTACAAGTCCATTTCCTTATGCTTAAAGCCCTATACGTATTGGTTATGTATTATTCTCATATTCTAACTCGTATACTAATCCATAATATACGATATACCATCATTCATACATACTCGTATAATACCTTGTATCATACTCGTATTAATTCCTCGTACAATACATACGTATCCTATGAACATTACAATAACTTCTTAACGCTTTAATTTTCCTAACGTTCTCAAATTAAGTCCGCGTGTGAAAAATTACGTTTTCCATAATTGAATTATTTTTACATAATCCATCTCACCTCGATATTCTATCATTACGTATTTTTCGAAAGTTCAAAAATAATTCCAGAGCAGAAATCGATGAATATTATTTTTCGGAAAATTCCTCGGAAAGCTTTTATTTTCGTCTTGGAAATTCAAACACTTTAATTCCTTCACGTAGTTAAAATACTACGACTTTCCGATGTTTCTAGGTTATAGAACGACATTCATCTTATTAACAACTAATAATAACAAATAATATAATTTTATTCATTATTTAATTAAATAAAAGTATTTTACATTGGATCCGAATTTCTCGGTCGTTACAAATCTAGATCTATGGCCTCTGACATTCGGTTGTCATGCCATAAAACTAGGGTTCTAGACAGTTTTAAAAACTTAATTTTTGAGCACTTCGATGTTATGGATCTATAATATAACATCATGGATCACTAAATAACATAATATAACATATATTTAAACACATAAACACAACTATTTTCTTAGCATACAAGATTAAACTTAAGTTAGGGTTTATACCTCTATTAAACAAGCTTTGATCTAGGCTTCCTCAACTGATCTTAGGGTGTTAGGGACTTGGTTAGTGACTAATTTACTAGTCTATTTCGTGGCTTTGGAGAGAAAAGAACTTGTCTATGTGTTTAGTTCTCAAATGAGCTTTCTTTTGGACTTTTTCTCTCTTTAATCTCTCATATACTTGATTCACTGAATGTAAAACTTGCAAGGTGGCACTTAAAGATCAGATCTAGTATAGATTTTAAGCACATGGGATATCCAAGATATGGTGACTCACTAGATTTATAAAAATCTCTAAACTTAAAACTTAAGTAAAGGGTATTTTGGTCATTTCGTCTCCAAAGGGGTATTTTGGTAATTTCCCTCATGATTTTATGGGTATAATAGTCAATTGACATGCTTACCTTTAATTCGAACCCTTAGGGTTTGATAATCATAATTACAGTTTGCTAATTAGGGTTTAGGGTTCCCTAATCAAAAATTAGGGTTTCCCAGAATACAATTAGGGTTCCTAACTGTTCCTTAGGGTTTACTAACTATATATTAGAGTTTTTAATTCACACTAGGGTTTACTAAGGTTATACTTTATCTGAACAATCATTAATCATCAATTTTATACTGTACAAACACATACTCACAAATACACTTACAATCACTTATTAACTATCGAATCCCTATCCGTAACTAGGGTTAGGGTTTTTATTATCTATTAAACATATCTCCACTCATATTACTCAGTCAATACACAGTATGACTAGTTTACTAAACCTGTATCACAGATACTCAGCACAATATTGATAATCAATATCAATATTAAATATAAAAAAATTTATTCATAAAATTGGAATTATTTAAAAAAAATTGGTCCTAACATTTGGGGTCTTACACTTTTATCGTTACACTGTTGAAATACCCGATGATAAAAGTAAAGTAATACGCGTTGTTGCACAGTAGTACACGGTATTGTATAGTATCTTTAATTATTGATGTTTACGTAGGAAGTCACTTCGTTTCATTCAATAATTTCCACAGTAGTTGTTGCATAGTATCTCATATTATTGATTCAATTATTGTAACAGTATCATCTGTATAAATTTTATATTATTAAATCAATAATTAAGACGACACAATTATTCATATTATAATTTGCAATATTGACAATGTCTAGAAAGTTATGTCGAGGAAATGTGTTTGGTTATTTAATTATGCGCCAGTAAGGAGAAATCCTTGTCGGAAAGCCCCCTCTTTCCTAGGAATGACCTGGTTGTCAATATTGTGAGTCATAATATTAAATGATGAATAATTGTTGAAAAATTAAAAATGTGTTAATTGAAGATAGGTGATTTGTGGTAAATATTTATTCAACTTTTTGATATAAATAAAGGAGTTTGTCATGAGGAAATTGTTATAAGTTTGGCTTATTATTCCATGGGGGGGATGTGCTAATTTTTCAAACCGTCGGTTGAAGTTTTAAAAGTAAATCAGTATGGACTGTCAGTCGAAGTTTTAATAGTAAATCGATATGGGCCGTCAGTTGAAGTTTTTATAGTAAATCAATATGGACCGTCAATTTTAATAGTAAATCAATTTGGACCGCTCGTGAATCAGTTACTATTTAGTCCATTCTTCTTTAAATAAAAGCTCATTTCTTCATTCTTTCTTACGAATTCACTAAAACTATAGAGAGAGAAACTATAGAGAGATAATAAGAGAGAAAGAAGAAGAGTATTCTGCTAGTTCACTATTTCAGTATCCAATCTCCTACTAAGATAACGAGTATTATTTCTTTCGTATTCTTAAACGATGTTATTTTCTTCATACTCGTAAGGGTTGACATTCTATTCCTTATTAATATGTGGGAATAACATGTCTACGCGGATTACTGCATCTTGGTGAATAACCCTTCGTATTCATCCTTTATTAATTTATGGGTAGAACTTGTCTACACGGATTACCACATGCTTGGTGAATAACTCTTCGTATTCATTCTTTATTAATCCGCATGCCTGATGAATAATCCTTCGTATTCATCCTTTATTAATCTATGGGTATAACCTGTCTACACGGATTACCGCATGCATTGTGAATAATCCTTCATATTCATTCTTTATTAAATTGTGGAAATGATCTGTCTACGCGGATTACCGCATGACGGGTGAAAATCCATATGTAGTTTCGTATATTCTTTCATACTCATATGAGATATCATTTCTTTTGTACTCATCAACGGATATCGTTTTCTTTCATATATCTCCATTTATTGTACGAATTTATTGTTTATTTCCATAACCTTATTATTAAATGGTGAAAACCCTTGAAATTAGAGGAATATTCTTAATAGTTTGTGTTTTATCTAGTATCATTCCATTATTGGTCTGAATGTTCTTATTGAATGGCGGGATACTAATCATGTTGGGATACTTTTCATCCAGGATACTTTTCATTCAATTAATATTCATCTAGGGTGCTTTTCATTCGAGTACTATTCATTCGGGGTACTATTCATAGGATACTATTCACGACAAAATTAATTTCTTTTCTATCCAAATTATTTTTGATATGTGATCATCATTCTTGAATTATACTCTAGAATTAGTTATCATGTTGACAATTTGGACATTTTTGAACTCTGGATAAATTGAATTATAAATCTCTAATATTTATCATTGATCTCACTTGATTGATTCTTTATATCATTTTCATCATCCTAATGCTTATATTGTGCTGAAAGTCATCTTTGGCCCGTAGTGAAAAGATGAACTGTTGATTAGTATGATTATGACCATGAATTGTGTATTTTTATAATCGTGACCTTTAATGTTACAGATAAAGGTATGTGGTGAAAGTACTATTTGGCCCGTATTGCATAGATAAATAGTTGTTTGACATGATCATGACCACTGGTGATACAAACGAATATCCTTGGCACGTAGTGCATGGATAATTTATTAATTTGAAACATTTATTAATTGATTTTACAGGGATAAAATATTGATGATGGACTTTTAAATCATAGAAGATAGTAGACATCATACTCTACTTGACTCTTCTAATGGATTGTTATTTTTTATGCAGTTGTTGATCTAAAACTTGTTGTCTATTGTATTCTATAAGATTTTTCACTATTGAGGACTAAGAATAATTTGTTCATCATTATCTTAGTCATAATATTCTTTACTGGACTAGTTGAGCTCACCCTTTTTCTGTTGGTTCCATTGTTCTTTTCAGAAGGCGAGAATATAGCTGGGATGTGACGCCCCCAAAATAGGTCCACCCAACCCATTCTGAGTCTCCAAATACATGGTACATAATTCAAATACAAAGTTCAATTATACAACTATTAATTGTGTATAAAATACGACAAAATATAAGCTACGAGTTTTAATACAAATATTGTCTTTTAGACAATATCCAACTCAAATAATGTCCTCATTACAATTATTGTTACACTATTTTACAAAATAGTGTGGACTACTACAATAACTATCTTGAACCATTACCTCACTCCCCGACTAGTCCCAGTTATATTCTCGCCTCCTGAGAAGAACAATGGAACCAAAAGGAAATGGGTGAGCTCAACTAGCCCAATAAAGAATATTATGAATATGATAATGTAGAACAAATTATCCTTAGTCCTTAATAGGGAAAAATCTGATAGAATATAATAGACAACAAGTTTTAGATTAACAACTACAACGGAAACAACAGTCCATTAGAAGATTCAAGTAGAGCATGATGTTTAATATCTTCTATGATTTAAAAGTCTATCATCAATATTTTATCCCTGTAACACCAATACATAATTATTTCCAATCAACGAATTATTTATGCACTACGGGCTAAAGATAATCGTTTGTATCACCAGTGGTCATGATCATGCCAAACACATGTCCATCTATGCACTACTGGCCAAAGAGGACTTTCACCACAAGCCTTATCTCTAACATTAAAGGTTATGATTATATCAATACATAATTTCTGGTCATAATCATACCAATCAATAATCCATCTTTGCACTACGGGCCAAAGATGACTTTCAACACATAATAATCATGAAGATGATGATAATGATATAAAAAATCAATCAAGTGAGATTCAATTTCAAGAATGAGATTCATAAAAGATAACTTGGACAAAGAAAATAAATAAAATTCTGTTCTGAACATTACTCATGAATAGCACCGTATACTCCGTATGAATAGTACCCCGACATGAAAAGATTAAAATTTAATAAGTTCGGACCAATATTCTAGTGAAATGATATTAGATGAAGCGCAAACTTAAGGAATTTCTAATCATTTCAGGAATTATAGAAGCAATACTTACTGTAGTAAGTTTAAATTTAGGAATATGAAATGAAATAATATCACTTACGTAATATGGAGTATGAAAGAAAATGATATCCCTTACGAATATTGAAGGAAATAATATAATTTATGAGTATTGAAAGAAAATAACATTCTTTATGAGAACAATAATATCCTATACCTTAGTAGAAAAGTTTTTCTGACTGGAATAATGAAGATTATGTAGAGGAAATCTTGCACTGTTATCAACACTCACAATATCTGTAAGACACCAACTTTTATGAATAACGATTAATTTTTTTCCTCTAAATATCATTTTGAATATTATGGTGTGGGTTTGATATAATGTTATAGTTATGGGTAATATTTATAAATTTTGCAAAGTAAGTAAATTGTCATAAAATATTCGTACGACGACACAATAGGTATACATCACTCATTTTAAGTCACCAAATACGTGGTACAGAAACAAATACAACTTCATTAATACAATTATCGTGTAAAATATGACAACACATATACTGTGAGTTTAAATATAAATATTATCTAATAGACAGTATTCAAACTCAAAAGGAGTCCTCATTAAAATTATTGATACACTATTTTACAAAAATAGTGAGGACTGCTAAAAAAACTTTCTAGGAACCATCACTCTATACCCCGGCCAGTTCCTGCTATATTCTCATCTCCTGAGAAGAAAAATAGAACAAAAAGAAAAAGGGTGAGCTCAACTAGCACAGTAAAGAATATTATGACTAAGATAATGAACAATAATTTATCGTTAGCCTTCAACAAATCAGATAAAATATAATGGACAACCAGTTTTAGTTCAATATTCGCAGCGAAAATAACAATTCTTTATAAGAGTTAAGTAGAGAATGAAATCTACTATCATCTATGAATTTAAAAGTCCATCATTAATATTTTATTCTTGTAACATCAATCAATATACATCTTGAATCAAATATTCATCTTTGCACTACATGCTAAAGATATTCATTTGTATCACCAGTTGGTCATGTTCATCTCAACACATGTTCATCTTTGCACTACGGTCTAAAGATATTCATCAGTTAATCATTCATCTTTGCTCTACAGGCCAAAGATATTCAGTAATATTATCATTTAGGACTAAGGATGATGGAAAATATTTTTAAGAAACAAATCCAGTGGGATAAAAGATCAAAGACTAGGGATTCGTACTATAGTTTATCCAAGTTCAAAAATACTCCAAAATAAACCATAGTGGAGTAAAATTCTAGAATGAAGATCAAAACATGGATACAATCAAATATAGTAACCATAATAGAAATCTTGGACAAAGAAGAGAAAATTTTATTTTTTCTGTGAATAGTGCCGTATTCGTAAATAGTATCGTATACGTGAATAGTAACTCTGACACAAAAAGGTATTGAAGAAAATAATATCATTTACAAAAAAAATAACATCCATTACCTCAAAAGAATCGTACTTCCGGCTGAAATATCAAGTATAAGGCTGAAAGAAACTTGCACTGAATAACAACTCACAAAGTATCTAAATACTCACAAAATACACTCGATAATATAGAGAAAGAAAGTTTATGATTCTGTTGTGATTTTCAATTCTAACTAAGCACCCTAATTATAGGAAAATGCTTAGATTTCCATAGCAGACTAACCTGCTACCTGATGGCTTTACCTGCTACTATTCACGCCCACCATTTTTGAAATAAAATTTTAGCATATTTCTCACCAACCAAAAGTGGGGCCCGCCATGTTTTTAATAAAAACATTTACTTCTGAAACTTCAATAATTCATATTAAATAGCCCTTTTATCAGAAAAATACGAATTTTATGTCATTTCCATAGGAAATTTAATTCTCTACAACTTTGTAGATTTAAGTTTTTCCAAACAAAAAATGACCGACATCCACATACGGATGATTTTTAATACCCCCGTTCCGACAAAATACTGATAAAATATCTCAGCATTAATTCCTTCATTTATATCCACACAAAAAAAACTATTTCCTTATCCATCCTTTATACCCACATAAAATAAATATTTCCTTATCATATAAATCAATAATTAATTATTCATAAATAATATTACAGAATCACAATTATAACAACCAGGTCGTTCCCAAGAAAGAGGGTGCTTTCTGATAAGGATTTATTCTCATTGGCGTACAATTTGGTGACCAAACCCCCTTCCTAGATAGAACTTCCTTAGACATTGTCAATAATGCTATCTAATTATATTATTCAAACAATATGAATTATTGATCCGATAATGGGAAATATTGTGCAGTGACAATTATTGAAACAACAATAATATAAAATATCAATGTAGCAATTATTGAATCAATAAAATAAAATATTGAACAGTAATTACTATAACAATTATTGAGTAGTGTTTTCTTACGTAAGAATCAATAATTCAAAATTGTTGTGCAATATCGTGTGTTACTTGTGCAATCACGCGTATTACTGTATTTTAACCTCTGGGTATTCTAACAGTGTTAACGGTAACAACTACGCCGTTATTTGTAAAAACTCAAACTTTTTATTTTCTTCATCCGACCATTTTCCATTATGGGGCCCATAAATGGTTGCTCCATCGTACGAATATTCCCCGACAACAAGAATATTCCACGACTAAATGAATATTCCCCGAAAATAATGAATATTTTATAACCACTTGCTTATTTTACAAAAATTGCACATTTCACCCATAACCAAAGTATTATATCAAATTAACACCTTATTATTCACAATAATAATTAGGGGAAATTCGATTGTAATTATAAAAAATTGGGGTCTTACACTGTTGGAGTTAGAAAACAATAGAAATTACTTTTTATAAAAATAGCGACAAAAGTATTACCATTAACAATTGAAATACCCGGTGATAAAAGTACAGTAATACGTGTAGTTGTATAGTAGCACATGATATTGTACAGTATCATGATTATTGATGCTTACGTGAGAAGCCACTCAATATTATTCAATTATTGCCACATTAATTGCTGTATAGTATCTCATATTATTGATTCAATTATTGTCAGAGTATTATCTACATAATATTTTATGTTATTAAATCAATAATTGAGACGACACAATTATTCAAATTATTATTTTCATTATTGACGATGTCTAAAAAGTTCTGTCGAGGAAAGGGGTTTGGTCACCTAATTAAACAAAAATACGTCAGATTTGAATGATATTTCTATTTTTAATAAATTTCCTGACGTATTCCCTGAAAAACTTCATTGTCTACCCCTAGAACGTGAAATCGAGATTTATATTAACCTTGAACTCGGTACAAGACCCATTTCTAAAGCCCCATATCGAATGGCTCTTATTGAACTTCAAGAGTTAAAAACCCAACTGCATGAGTTGTTAGACATCGATTTTATTCGTCATAGTACGTCTCCTTGGGGTGCTCATGTTCTATTCGTAAAGAAGAAAGATGGGAGTATGCGACTTTGTATTGATTATCGGGAGTTGAATCATGTCACTAGTTGCAAGGCTCCAAATTCTTTTCAAAGATCGATCTTCGTTCCGGATATAATTAGTTAAAGATTAAAACTGATGAAATTCCAAAGACTGCTTTCAGAACTCAGTACGGGCATTACAAATTCCTAGTCATATCTTTTGGATTGACTAATGTTCCTGATGCCTTCATGGATATGATGAACCGAGTATTTAAGGAATATTTGGATCATTTATGGTTATCTTTATTGATGACATCCTCATATACTCCAAAAGTTATGAAGATCGTGAGTAAAACTTGAGGCTGATACTCCAAAAGCTTCGTGAAAATAAGTCATATGCCAAGTGGAAGAAATGCGAGTTCTAGCTCGAGGAAGTAGGATTCCTTGGACATGTGATATCAAATCACAGAATATCTGTTGACCCGACGAAGATTGAAGCAATTCAAAGAAGGGAGCAACCTAAGTCAGTGACTGAAGTACGTAGCTTTTTGGGCTTAGCTGGTTAGTATCGGAGATTCGTGGAAGGTTTTTCTCAAATCGTCACTCCGTTAACTCAGCTGACTCGAAAAGATACAAAATTCTGTTGGAGCGAGGAATGTGAGAAGAGTTTTCAAGAACTCAAGAGGAGACTCATTTCAGCACCTGTTCTGACAATACCATCTGGTTCGGAGGGATTTGTCATCTACAATGATGCTTCAGGTAGAGGATTAGGATGTGTTCTCATGCAACATGGGAAAGTCATAGCCTATGCCTCACGAAAACTCAAAAAATATGAGATGAATTATGCTACTCATGATCTAGAGTTGGCATCAGTCATTTTCGCGCTTGAAATCTGGAGACATTACGTGTATGGGGAGAAAGTGGAGATCTATACGGATCATAAAAGTCTCAAATATTTCTTCACCCAAAAGGAACTCAACATGTGGCAACAACGTTGGCTCGAGCTGTTGAAAGATTATGATCATACCATTTAATACCATCCTGAAAAAGTGAACGTGGTAGCTGATGCGTTGAGTAGAAGATCATATGCGGGTACGAGTGCGATATTGTCAACACAAAGGCCCATTTTGTATGACTTAAAAAGGATGGAGATAGAGTTAAAGACTCCAGGGACCCACATGATGATGTCAAATATACGAGTAGAACCGACTTTAATCGATAAAGTTAAAGATGCTCAACTTACAGACCTAGAGCTGATGTGTATAAGGAAGAAAGTATAAGAAGGTGCCATTTCGGAAGCAAGAGTCGATGAAGAAGGAATACTTCGAGTCAACTCCAGACTTTGTGTTCCTAACGACTCTAATTTAAAGTATAAAATCATGATGGAGGCGCACAACACACCGTTTGCAATCCATCTTGGGAATACCAAAATGTATCGTGATCTTCGATATACATTTTGGGGGAGCAATATGAAAAGAGAGATCACGGAGTTTATCTCAAGGTGTTTAACTTCTCAATGAGTCAAGGCGGAGCATCAAGTGCCAAAAGGTCCATTGCAACCACTTAAAATTCCAGAATGGAAGTGAGAGCACATTACCATGGATTTTGTTACTGGTCTTCCCAAGGTTTCTCAAGGCATAGATACAATTTGGGTCATTGTTGATAGATTAACAAATTCTGCTCATTTCTTAGCTATACGAGAAACTTATTCACTTGAACTTCTTGTTCGTATATACATAAATGAGATTGTAAGACTGCATGGTATGCCAGTATCCATAGTTTCTGATCGAGACCCAAGATTCACTTCACGGTTTTGGGTCAGTTTGCATAAAGATATGGGCATGGATTTATGATTCAGTTTGGCAATTCATCCTCAGACGGATGGGCAGTCGGGGAGGACTATTCAAACTCTTGAAGATCTATTAAGACTTTGTGTCCTTGACTTCAAAGGAAGTTGGGATAAGTTCTTGCCATTATTGGAATTCTCCTACAACAACAGTTATCAATCAAGTATAGGCATGACTCCATTCGAGGCGTTGTATGGACGAAAGTGTTGTTCTCCAGTATGTTGGGATGAGTTGACTGAAGCAACGTTGTTGGGATCAAAATTGGTACGCATGACAACGAAAAAGATTCAAATGATCCGGCAACGTATAAAAACCTCACAAGATCGACAAAAGAGTTATAATGATCTTCATCGAATAGACGTGGAATTCAATGTTGGAGAGCATGTGTTGTTACATGTTACTCCATGGAAAGGAGTTCCGAGATTTGGAAAGAGAGAAAAACTCAATCCTCGATTCATTGGCCCATTTAAAATCCTCGATCGAGTAGGAACTGTGACCTATAAACTCACCTTACCGCCATGTTTGTCTCGTGTTCATACATTTTTCACATATATATGTTACGTAAATATGTGGAAGACCCAAACCACATTATTAAATTAGAACCAGACGAGATAGCGGAAGATTTAACGTATGAAGAGGTACCTATTAAAATCTTGAATAAGAAGTAACATATTCTACGCTCCAAGGTTATACCTCAAGTCGAAGTTTTGTGGAGAAACCACGATGTTGAGGATATGACCTAGGAGTTAGAATCTAAAATGAAATCAAGGTATCCTCACCTCTTCGACATACCAGGTACGTACACCAATTTTGAGGACGAAATTTCATAAGAAGGGGAGGTTGTAAGACCCTAATTTTTAAGAATAAAGATTAATTTTTTCCCTCTAAATATCATTTTGAATATTATGGTGTGGATTTGATATAATGCTATAGTTATGGGTAATATTTATAAGTTTTGCAAAGTAAATAAGTTGTCATAAAATATTTGTTTGGTCGGGGAATACTCATTTTATCAGGGAATATTTGTACGACGACACAATCATTGGTGGATCTATGATAACCCGGGATTTCGAATAATCCAAATTTTATGAATAAATTATTTTTATTTAATATTGACTGTTAATATTGTATTGTGTATCTGTGATACAAGTCTCGAGTATTAGTAAATTTGTGTATTGACTGAGAAATTAGAGTAGGGTTGTGCTTAACAGCTTTAGAAGCCCTAACCCTAATCTCTAGAAATGGATTTAATAGAAAATGTAATTAAAATAATTGTATCGATTAATACGTGTATGTACTGTATAGAGATTTTGATTAATGATTGATCGTGTGACAACCTGGAAAATCAGATTGTCCAGAATTTAAGTTTAAAGAATTAGTTATTAATAAAATGAATTTTTATTAATACTATTCTATGCTATGTGTTTATTAATCGTTCTATAACCTAGAATGATTATTAATCGGGAGGATTCTGGCTACCAGCTAGACTGAACGAGTAAGAATTTTCAAGAAGAAAATAAAAAAATTTCGGGAACAAAAATATTTCTGGGGAAAAAGACGAAATAGGCACTATTCACCCGACGAAATCTAAGGGTTAGGGTTTGAATAACCTAAACCTTTCCGAGAGTTTGGTATATCGAAATGACATTCTGTCGAAAGATTTTACGATAATATATCGTGAAAAGTTAAGTAAGTCGGTAAAAGTTTTTCTCGAAAAATGTGCAGAAATCGGACGAAATAAAAACGACAAAAAGTACTGTTGTGTGCTTTTCATTCGTTTAGCTACGTTAGGGGAAAACGTGAAGAAAAACAATTAATGTGGAAAAGTGTTTTTCAGTTTTTCCAAGATCCGAAGAATACGTAAAAGTTAATCGGTAGAGGAAAGACGAAATATCCAAAAATATTTGGATTCCGAGAATCGCAGTTTTCGAACTGTCGGACGAATTCTGAATTACGGAAGCACGAAGCTTCCAAGGGAAGCTAGGTAAGGAGGTGGGGTGGCCACTTGGCCACCAAGTAAACTTGGTGGCTAAGTTTTGAATAGTTAAGAGGTTAAGGGGGCTAAATGACTAAAATACCCTTAGTTTTGGTTTTCTATATAAACAAGCCTTAAACTCATTTGTTTGGTTAGAAAATTTCAACCAACTTTGAGAGAGAGAGAGAGACTTCGGATGGGGGAAGAAAAGGAAGAGAATGAGGAAAAGCTAGCCGAGTGCACGCTTTGTCCGACGGTAGGAGATTAAAGAAGAACGGTAATCCGAACCCTAGTTTCTTCTAAATTTATTTAACTTTAATATGTTTCAAAACATAGCTTAATGAAAATAAGTAGTAATGAAGTTAAGAATGATTTCATATGCTTAAAATCATGAGAAAACAAAGAAATAAGAATTAGAAATTTAGTTTATAAATTTCTTAAAGAAGTATAAGATTTGTAAGGATTTTGAGCGATCCGAGTGAATCTTATGAATGAGTAGGTCAAATATGTAAGGAATGATGTTCAATAACATCAAATTCTAAGAAAAAGTAGAATCTTAATCCAAAATATCGATTAAAATGAAGAACGAAGGAAGAACGTGAAGAACGCGCGAAGAACACGAACAATGTTGTTGATGGACAAATTTAAAACCATCGAAGTATAATTGTTGTTGATGGACAATTTAAAACCATTTCATATAAATTAGTTGCTTATTGCTTGGTTAGGAACGTTAGAAACGTTCATGAAGAACGGATTAAAATTGAGCTATAACGAAGTTATGGCGAAATTTTTTTAAAAGACGAGCGAGAATTAGAAAGTTAGTAAATGAACCCGAACGTGTAGGGTTTCATAATAATGTAAGAGAATATTGAAAATGTGAGTCGTAGACTCAAGAACGAATGAATTCTGAGTTCAGATAACCGAATTATGGACGAACGAACGAAGAACGTTAATAACGTAAACATGAACGAAGAATGAAGATTAAGCCAATTGAATGGCATGTTAATGGATTCAGAATGAAATTTTGTCCATGGATAATTGAAGTACATTAGATAAGGAAGAATATGGCATTGGAACGACCTCGTTCTGAGTTATAATAAAGAAGTTATGAGATTTTCGAAATCAGCGTCTCACGCTTGTACAAGACTTAGAAAAAAATTTCTAGGTTCCATGCTCGGCGTCGCAGAGCGAGTCGTGCCTTGTGGGCCGGCGCTGGAGAGCGAGCTCGGCCATAATCTTCTAGAGAGTGACGCCGCAGCGCGAGAGATAACAAAGGACTTTGCCTCGCAGCACCAGCTCGGGAAGAAATGAGATAGAAGTAGGTCGCGCCGCAGCGCGAGAGAGAGGAAGGGGTACGGCACCACAGCGCTGGTGCAGGGCAATGCCCAGAAATGAGATTTTTATTTCTCAGTTACTGGGGGATGTGCAAGAAAGAAGTATGAACATATAGTTCACCTAAAATAACGCTTAAGCAAGTAAGTTAAACCTTTAGTAAAGTTTGAACAGAAAGATTAAACGAGACTAAAAGAATGTAAACGCTAGATTATGTAACCGATATCCGGGGACCGTAGTCGTGATGAAATGAACGTGAGGGATTGCTATGATTATGACTCCTTAGACGTTGAGTGATGAAGGTAATGAATAACATTTTGATTTTATGTCATGGTAATGAGGGATTAGTATAAAGCGTATAGACGCTGTGAACACAACGCTGTTGCGATGAGCGATCGGTCTTAGCATACAATGATCAGTATGGCTTCGACATTAAGAATGAATAATGAACATGGGGTTCATGGGTTAGATAACGATTAAATGCAATTGAAACCTTAAATAAAGGTTGAGTGAGAGATTAAGAGACGAGCAACGTGAACGTTGAATAAGTAAACGATCCTTGTGAATCGTATTTCCGTTGGACGAACGTTCTAAGTATACCCTAGTTGTATAACTTAGACGTTGATGAAGGTAGTAAGCAAGAGATGAATTATCAAGAAAGTCGTAGCGAAAGGTAAAAAGATTAATGAAAGCCGATTGTAAGTCGGATGAGAATGTTAGAATGAAATGTAAGCGTTGAACACTTTAACCGACGTGAAGGTTGACTGTACGCAAATATTAAACGGGTAGAACCTACACCCCGTGTATGGTTTGACTGTAGGATAGCGAAGGCTATTGATTTAACCTGTGAACGGTGAAGAAGCTGAATTAAAGAGGTATGTATAACGTAAAAGAAGGCGAGTTAATTTTTATAACTTGGATGACGCTCCGAGTCGAATGAACCGGACGTTGTAAGATAAGAATAAGGTAACGTAAAATGCTTAATGCTATAAATGCGTAGAATGAATATGAAATGATCGTTCTGAGTATATAAAAGACTGTATGACTTAGGCGATGATGAATGAATCCTAAGGTATGGCAATTAGTTGCCACAAAGCCGTATGGAATATGAATTTGACTTAACGAACATTATAGTTTAATAGTTCGGACAAGTTAAGATAAGTTAGGTTGTAGTATAATTGTAACCTTTGATGATTGACATATTGGAGCTGGGCTAAACAATTCCTTCAGAGAGCGAAGGTATATACAAAACTAGCAACCGATCTAACTCACTGTGTGGGCAGTGTAGATAAGACGGGAACTTGTTTGTTGGTTGTTTGTGGGAAACTACTCAGAGTACCATATAGACTACTAGCAGAGACACGATGTGTGATGAGTCCTAAGAGAGTTATAAGAAGAAGATGATGAATGTATTGAGTAAGACATCTTCGTATGTCATGAAGCCGTTAACCGGTAAAGGAAATTGGTCGCTTAAACTTAGATTATAAGACCCTAAGAAGTAAAGTAAAGTAAAGTAAACCAATGCGTAAGTCAAGTATATGACTAATTGGTACACGTGTTATTTCCTTATGTGCTGCATAGGAATTGGAATGTGCTGTTCAACGTAAACTATAAGATGTAGCTGTGCGTAAGGCAAGTTTCCTAACTTCATTCATATTTTAAATGAATGCAAGTTTCTAATACTTCTCAGATGTTGAACTTGAGAAGTTCTGTGTATGTGCAAATGTATGATATTTGTACAAGGTGGTAGAATGTATGAGGCCTTGTGCCAAAATGTGAACACTTCAGTGTTTCTATGATATGAACTGTTATGTGATTGAACTGTTCAATATGAGCATGTTCTGTTTATACATGAACCGTTATTGATAAGTATGTGCTATTGATTATAGTCAGACAGAATGTGCATGAAAGAGAGTAGAGAATGAATGTATTTCAAAGTGCATGTAACTGATGTTTTAAGATGATAGGAATCATGACTATTCCTATTATTCAAACTGTTCGGTAATTGAGGTCTTAAAAAATGGTTGAATCCTTAAAGTTGTTTGTTCAACTGTATGATTTGCTGGGCAATTGAATGATCACACTTGCTTTAAATAAAAACATTTTCAGCGAACGATGTTACAATGAACTTAAGGATCCCGTAAAGATGAAGCTGATCGGTATCCAGACGATGTGCCATTTATTATATGAATGAGCGTGAAGACCTGTAATATAGAATGATAGAATTAAACTATAGAATAGTTTAATGAACGATTATGTATCCTTGGTGGAGGATAAAAGTCACTTGAACAAGATGTAAAGAATAATGTAATTATCATTATTTGTAATTAAAGAGGTTTTATGGTTATAGAACCTGGGATTTGAGAATGTATGTCATTACATTTCAGTATATAATGATGTATGTTGGATGAATGATGTACTCGTGACGTACAGAATCCGGTTATGAAGAGAGACCGAATTTCGGGGCGTTACAGATTGGATAAGGTTTAAACTATATAAACCCTAATAAGAGATTAAAAACCCTAATCTCAGGATTAGAAACCCTAACGCACAGTTAGAAACCTTAATCGAAAGCTGGGAAACTCTAATTTCATATTTGGGAATCCTAAACCTAATTAGGCAACCCTAATCCTAATTGGCAAGCCTAATATATTTATTAAACGTTAATATGATTAGGAAAACCTAATTTAATTAGGAAACCCTAATTATAGTTTTAAAATCTAAATTTTCTAATTTAAAAACGCTAATTAGAAATCCTAGAAATCTAAAGTTTAAAAACCTAAGGGTTAAAACCTTAGGGTTAATTTAAAAACCTAAGGGTTAGGACCTTAGGGTTAAACCCTAAGGGTTTGGATAATATCAAGTATGCCATTAAAAATATAATGCTAAAGACCAAAATGCCTTTTTTCATTTTCTTTAAATGGTAACTTGTAAAAATACCAAGACCTTTAGTTGGTAACCTAATTGCTTGACTTTGTGACATAAAATATCTAGCAAAATCAATACAATATATCAAATCTAGCAACATATCATCATATATATAGATTTGTGAGATAGAAAGTTACTAAGTTTAACTTATTTTTCAACCTAGCTCTCACCAACTCTTGTTCTCTCAAACCCTCCGAATTTGCTAAGTATCTCAGTCCTAAAAACAGCCCCTTGATCAACCAAGATCAGTTAGGAAGATCAAGATCAAGAATTTAAAGCTAGAAGGTACAAACCTAATTTGATTTTTGATCTAAGTTGCTAAGAAAAATTTTGTGTTTAAGTATTTAGTCTTATGTTATATGATGTTTTTAGATGATTTATGATGATCCATCATGGATCCATAGAATCAAAGTGCTTTCAAAATTGAGTTTTTCCAAAACTGTCCAAGAACAAATTTATGGTCTGACAAGCTAATGTCAGGAGCCACAGATTCTTGTTCGTTTATGATTTTTGTTGTTTTAAAGTTTTAATCTGTAGCTTGTCATGTGGTCTTTAATCTGCAAGTGGAATCAGTGTCATTGGATGTCTAGATCGTGTGTTATTAACGGTCAAAACCCATTGACTGCGCATGACCGGGCCAAATCTGGGTAACCCAGAAATTTAAAAACCGAGTCTGACAATGTTTTGTAATGTCCAGATCTGTCAGGTTTTTAGTGTTATGAAGTTGTTGTTGTAACATATTTGTAGCTGGTTATGTGGACTCTAGATCCATGCTAGTAGATCTCTTAAACAACACATAACATGGTTCTAATGAATGGTCAAACTAGACCATTTGATCACGGATGCACTTTCTAGGAATTTCCAGAAACACTATGAACTAAGTTTCTGACAGCCTTTGACCAAGCTATAACTTGTGATTTTGTTGTTTTTTTATTCGATATGTTGTGGTAGTGTTGTTCCTTGACACACGAACTACAGATTTGAATCATAATAACACATAAAGCATGACTGGTACCTAGATTAAATGGAGCACGAAAGTGACTGGTCGACTACCTGGGTTTCTGAAAAACCCATGAATGCTCTGACAGCATATTTGCAAGCCCAGATCTCCTTGTGTGTTTGTTGTATGACCTAGATATTAGTTGTTAGTTGTAATGTTGTATAAGGACTACAATATTGATGTTTAAGTTTGCCCAGAAATGAATTAAATAGAGAATTAGAAGCGGTCAAACAAGACCTCTTGAACATTGAGCTGTCAGGGTTCATGAGCTCCAGAACAGCGACGCTTAATGTCGCTAAAGGACTATAGCGATGGTTTTTAATATATTTATTTTTTGATTTTCCGGAAACTATTTAAAAATATAAGTAAATTATAAAAATTACCAAAAATGGTTTTAAAAATTATTTTAAATTATGAAAAATAATTTTTGATTAATTGGGATATTTTTCATTAATATTTATAATTATTTGAATATTAATGATATTTAATTTATTTAATTAGTATATTAAATAAATTAGAGAAAAATAATTTAATATTTGTAAGACCCCAACTTATTATAAATAAAATCGAATTTCCTCTAATTATTATTGTGAATAATAAGGTATTAATTTGATATAATTCTCTGGTTATGGGTGAAATGTGTAAATTTTGCAAAATAAGCAAGTGGTTATAAAATAATCATTGTGTCGGGGAATATTCGTTTGGTCATGGAATATTCTTATTGTCGGGGAATATTCGTACGACGACAAAGTCATTTGTGGGCCCCATAACAGAATAACTGTCGAATAAAGAAAACGACAAGTTTGAGTTTTTATAAATAACGGCGTAGTTGTTACCGTTAACACTGTTGGAATATCTGGTGGTTAAAATACAGTAATACACGTGGTTGCACAGTAGCACACGGTATTGCACAGTATTGATGAATTATTGATCCTCACGTAAGAAGGCACTACTCAATAATTGTTACAGTAGTTACTGTTTAATATTTTATTTTATTTATTCAATAATTGTTGCGTTGATATTTTATATTATTGTTGTTTCAATAATTGTCACTGCACAGTATTTCCCATTATCAGATCAATAATTCATATTATTTGATAGTATTATTGGCAATGTCTAGAAAGTTCTGTCAAGGAGAAGTTTAGTCACCTAATTGCGCGCCAGTAAGGAGAAATCCTTATTGGAAAGTCCCATCTTTCCTAAGAACGGCCTGTTTGTCATAATTGTAATTCTGTAATATTATTTAAGAATAATTAATTATTGATTTATATGATAAGGAAATATTTATTTTATGTGGATATAAATGATGGATATATTTATTTTTATGTGGATAAAAATAAATGAATTAATGCTGAGGTGTTTTATCAGTATTTTATCGGTGTGGAGGTATTAAAAATTACTCGTTTGTGAATTTTGGAAATTTTTTGTTTGGAATTTAAAAAACTCAAAGCTACAAAGTTGTTGAGAATTCGATTTCAGGCAGAATGGAGATAAAATTCATATTTTTTTGATAACCGGGCTATTTTCTATGAATTGTTGAAGTTTCAAAAAATAAAATGATTTTTATTAATTTATGGGTAGGACCCACTTGGTTATCAACATGTGGGCTGCTAAAAATTGGTTCAAAGTTGGCTGGTGGGTGAGAATTGTCAAGAGGCATACGTAGAAAAGAAATTAATTATATTATTATTTTATTATTTAGTATCCTATGGCGTTCTAACATTTTCCTATAAATAGACGCTTAGGTTAGAATTGAAAATCACACCAGAAACAAGTTTTCTTTCTCTCTAGATTATCGAGCGTATTTTTGTGAGTATTTTGATACTTTGAGAGTTGTTATTCAGTACAAATTTCTGTCAGCACTATTTCCAAAATTCAGTCATAAGTACGGTTATTTTGAAGTAAGGGATGTTATTTTCTTCTGAAATGATATTATTTTCTTCAATATCATTATGCTGAGATATTGTTATAATTTTATTGTGGGATTTCTACCTTTTTGTGTTGGGGTTACTATTCATGTATACGACATTATTCACGTATACGACACTATTCACGTATACGGCACTATTCATCAAAAAATAAAATTTTCTCCTTTTTGTCCAAGATGTCTATTATGGTTACTATCTTTGATTGTATCCATGTTTTGATCTCTATTCTTGAATTTTGCTTCAAAATTTGTTATTATGGAGTATTATTGATCTTGGATAAACTGTAATACGAATCTCTAATATTTGTTATTTTATTTCACTAGATTCGTTCCTTTAAAATATTTCTCATCATCCTCAGTCCTAAATGATGATATTACTGAATATCTTTGGCCTGTAGTGCAAAGATGAATGATTACCTAATGAATATCTTTGGCCCGTAGTGCAAAGATGAACAGGTGTTGAGATGAACATGACCAACTGGTGATACAAATGAATATCTTTGGCAGATAGTGAGTATGTTCAACCGAGGGACCACAACCAGGGTCATACCAGTGACAGCTATCATCAGAGCGATGATAACCAGCGAGGAGGGAAAATATGAATAAAGACGATAACCACTCGGGTGGTCATCGTGGCCATGATAATAGAAGAGGTGAGTCAAGTGAAAATTTTAAAAAGAGGAGATTCAATAATGACGGGAAGACATCAGCACCAACACCAACAACAAATTCTAGGGGAGGAGAACGACCACCGGTCATGTGTTATAAATGCGGGAAAGAAGGACATATCAATCCAAACTGTCCACAACAATCCAAGGTATGTTATAACTGTGGAAAGGAGGGCCATATAGCTCGAGACTGTTCTGTAGAAAAACCAAGTTTAGCAGGGATGGTAACTCCAAAAGTTGTCCTGAATAAGTCAAAATCAGCGGTTCCTGGAAGAGCGTTTGTCGTGACTGGCCAAAACGCAAGAAACCCGAACGAGATGATCACAGGTAAGCTAATCTTAAATTCTTGTGAAGTTTATACCTTACTAGATACCAGTTCTACCCATTCATTTATCTCTCCTACTTGTGCTCAACGTTTAAACTTGACTCCGAAGAAATTAGACTTTGATTTATCAGTGGAGACTCCATTGGGTGAAACTTTCGTTACATCCACTGTTTATAAATCTTGTTTAATCCAAGTTGGCACTATCACATTACATGTTGATCTTATCTCTTTAAAGATACTTGCTTTTGATGTGATTTTAGGAATTGATTGGTTAACCACTTATTATGCCAAAATTGATTGTTTTCGTAAAGTTGTTAGTTTTCATATTCCTAACCAACCTTTTATGTGAATTCAAGCAACTAAACCACTAAAATCAGTCACTGTCAAGAACTAGATGAGATAGCCGAAGATTTAACATATGAAGAAGTACATGTTAAGATCTTGGATAGGAAAGAGCATATCTTACGCACCGAGGTTATACCACAAGTTAAGGTTTTGTGGAGGAACCATGCTATTCAGGAAATGACCTGGGAGTTGGAATCGAAAAATGAAAGCGAGGTACCCTCACCTTTTCGAAACACCAGGTACGTATGTCAATTTCGAGGATGAAATTTCATAAGGAGGGGAGGTTGTAAGACCCCAACTTATTATAAATAAAATCAAATTTCCTCTAATTATTATTGTGAATAATAAGGTATTAATTTTATATAATTCTCTGGTTATGGGTGAAATGTGCAAATTTTGCAAAATAATCAAGTGGTTATAAAATAATCATTGTTGTCGGGGAATATTCGTTCGGTCGTGGAATATTCTTGTTGTCAGAGAATATTCGTACGACGACACAGTCATTTGTGGGCCCATAACAGAATAACTGTCGGATGAAGAAAACGACAAGTTTGAGTTTTTTTAAATAACGGCGTAGTTGTTACCGTTAACACTGTTGGAATACCTGGTGGTTAAAATACAGTAAGACGCGTGGTTGCATAGTAGCACATGGTATTGCACAGTATTGATGAATTATTGATCCTTACATAAGAAGGCACTACTCAATAATTGTTACAGTAGTTACTATTGAATATTTTATTTTATTGATTCAATAATTGTTGCATTGATATTTTATATTATTGTTATTTCAATAATTGTCACTGCACAGTATTTCCCACTATCAGATTAATAATTCATATTATTTGATAGCATTATTGGCAATGTCTAGAAAGTTCTATCAAGGAGAAGTTTGGTCACCTAATTGTGCGCCAGTAAGGAGAAATCTTTATTGGAAAGCCCTCTCTTTCCTGGGAACGGTCTGGTTGTCATAAATGTGATTCTGTAATATTATTTGTGAATAATTAATTATTGATTTATATGATAAGAAAATATTTATTTGATGTGGATATAAATGATGGATTTATTTATTTTATGTGGATATAAATGAAGGAATTAATGCTGAGGTGTTTTATCAGTATTTTGTCGGTGTGGAGGTATTAAAAATCATCCGTTTATGGATTTTGGATATTTTTGGTTTGGAATTTGGAAAAACTCAAAGCTACAAAGTTGTAGAGAATTCGATTTCAGGAAAAATGGACATAAAATTAGTATTTTTCTGATAACCGGGCTATTTTCTATGAATTATTGAAGTTTTAGAAAATAAAATGATTTTTATTAATTTATGGATGGGACCCACTTGGTTATCAACATGTGGGCTGCTGAAAATTGGTTCAAAGTTGGCTGGTGGGTGAGAATTGTCAAGAGGCATTCATAGAAAAGAAAGTAATTATATTATTATTTTATTATTTAGTCTCATACGGCGTTCTAGCATTTTCCTATAAATAGGCGCTTAGGTTATAATTGAAAATCACACCAGAAACAAGTTTTCTTTCTCTCTAGATTATCGAGCGTATTTTTGTGAGTATTTTGATACTTTGAGAGTTGCTATTCAGTACAAGTTTCTGTTAGCACTATATCCAAAATTCAGTCAGAAATACGGTTATTTTGAGGTAAGGGATGTTATTTTCTTCTGAAATGATATTATTTTCTTCAATATCATTATGCTCAGATATTTTTATGATTTTACTTTGGGATTTCTACCTTTTTGAGTCGAGGTTACTATTCACGTATACGATATTATTCACGTATACGGCACTATTGACTGAAAAATAAAATTTTCTCCTTTTTGTGCAAGATGTCTATTATGGTTACTATCTTTGATTGTATCCATGTTTTGATCTTTATTCTTGAATTTTGCTTCAAAATTTGTTATTATGGAGTATTATTTATCTTGGATAAACTGTAATACGAATCTCTAATATTTGTTATTTTGTTTCACTGGATTCGTTCCTTTAAAATATTTTTCATCATCCTCAGTCCTAAATGATGATATTACTGAATAACTTTGGCCTGTAGTGCAAAGATGAATGATTACCTAATGAATATCTTTGTCCCGTAGTGCAAAGATGAACAAGTGTTGAGATGAACATGACCAACTGGTGATACAAATGAATATATTTGGCCTGTAGTGCAAAGATGAATATTTGATTAAAGATGTATATTGATTGTTGTTACAGGGATAAAATATTGATGATGGACTTTTAAATCTTAGAAGATAGTGGAATTCTTTCTCTACTTGACTCTTCTAATGGATTGTTGTTTCCGCTGCAGTTGTTGATCTAAAACTTGTTGTCTATTATATTTTATCAATTTTTTCCATGTTGAAGACTAATGATAAATTATTGTATATTATCTTAGTCATAATATTCTTTATTGGGCTAGTTGAGCTCACCCTTTTCCTTTTTGTTCTATTTTTCTTCTCAGGAGGTGAGAACATAGCAGGATCTAGTCGGGGTATGGAGTGATGGTTCTAGAAAGATATTTTAGCAGTACTCACTATTTCTATAAAATATTATTTGAATAATTGTAATGGGGACTTATTTGAGTGTGGATATTGTCTAGAAGACAATATTTATATTTAAACTCACAGTATGTGTTGTCGTATTTTGCACGACAATTGTATTATTGAAGTTATAGTTTACTTTCTGTACCATGTATTTGGCGACTCCGAATGGGTGTTGTATACTTATTTTGGGGCGTCACAATATTATAAAAAATCATTTTAAATAAGAATAATGTATTTAAAAATATTTTGAGTAATAAAATATAACTTCTAATATTTTTGGAGAATTTTCACTAACAATTTAATATTAATGATATTAAATTTATTTAATTATTGTATTAAATAAATTAGAGAAAAATTATTTTAGTTATATAAAAATCATTTTAAATAAGAATAAAGAGTTTAAAAATATTTTGAGTATAAAATGTAACTTTTAATATTTTTAGAGAATTTTAATAATTAATTTAATATTCATGATATTAGATTTATTTAATTATTAAATTAAATAAATAAGTTAAAATGATTTTATTGATTTAAAAATCATTTTAAATGAGAATAAAGTGTTAGAAAATATTTTGAATTATAAAATATAATTTTTAATATTTTCGGACAATTTTTATTAATAAATTAATATTAATTATATTTGATTTATTTAAATATTATATTAAATAAATGATAGAAAATGATTTTATTGATTTAAAATTATTTAAAAATGAGAAAAATGATTTAAAAATATTTTAAGTTATAATTAATAACTTTTAATATTTTTATAATAAATTCATTAATATTTAAATATTAATGGAGACGGTTTAAAAATGATTTTTAATTATTTAAAAATTATTTAAGTAGAATATTGATGATTTAAAAATATTTTAAGTTATTTATAATAACTTTAATATTTTGACAAGTGTAACATTAATATTTTTATATTATTAAATATTAATGATGATAAGATTATTTGATCATTAAATCATTTAAAATGATTTAAGTGTTTGAATTTTTTTTATAAATTATAATAATTGTTTATAAATTATTAAAAGCTTCTAAAAAATATTATATACGATATTTGACTTATCTAAAATAATATTGAAGCTTAGAGAACAATTTTAATGGATAATAAATGTGTTAATTATCGGATAGGGTGACTAGAACACCGAGAATGGATCGAAGTCCAACCAGACCAAACTAGTTAGACTTGATAAGTGTTTATATAGGTTATAAACACTGATGTGTCTATGTGGTAATGTGTCTAGGAGAAGTATTGCCTGTAAATTATAGTATTGTGTGTTGTTAATTATTGTGCTAATTGTAATACCAATATTGTGATTATAGGTCTTTCAAACGCAGATAAGTATTTTGTGTAGTTGTAATCAACGGTGAAGGCAAGTTTTCTAACTCAACCTTGAGTTATATTTATTCAATTATTATAGTGGTTAATTATTGTTGATTAGAACACGTCCAAGAATTTATTGTTGATTATTCGCAGTTATTGTATGTTTATTAATTTAAATTGAATTAGTGATTCTGAGAATATACTTATAGAATAACTGTTGTTGGATATTCACATCTGTAGAAGCTATTATTGATTTCAAATAGTACAGTTAAATTCTGTCTATTGTTTAACCGTATTGAAACATGTCTTAGCTAATTATTTTGGCTAGACAAATATTTGTTAGAACTTGATAGGTTCAAGAAGAGAAGGTAAGAGAATTCAATTATTATTGATACATCGATGTCAACAGTTTCGACTAGATCGAGAAAAAAAACTTGATAGGTTTGAGAAGAGAAGAGAAGAGAAGAGAAGTGATTAGATATTGAAATCATTATATTTTGTTGTTAAATCAAATTCTGATTCAAAGACTGAGAAGAACATCTTTTTATATAAAGGGAACATTTGTAGGTCGTATATTCGACCATTGCGCACTTTTAAGTATTATGCATAATATAAGGTATAATAAAGATGATCACTTGTTATACTTGCATAAGGGTATGATTTAATATTTATGGTTATCTGATACACTTGCGTATATATCAAAGTAAATCTTTGATAGATACCCGAGAAGAGAAGTTCTAGATCCAAGGGATCGCTCAGTATAAATCTGGAAAACATTCCACTTTGTTATTGCGTAGAATTGATTCTTGATTATTCAATAGAATATCGTAGAAACTTTGAAAGTGTTGTACTCTTTCGTTATCAAATTATTGTGTTGCATAGATTGTGAGAAGACTTGTTAGTAATTAGAGATTTGTTCAAATATATTTCAAAGTTCCCCGAACTTTGGTGTCATTCTATCAAAATAGATAGTCTATTATTCTGATAATTATACATTCATTGTTTATATTAACTTACGGGTCAAATTTGTTGCTCACCTTTGCTAAATAAAACTTTTTAGCTAGGACGAAGTGGCAGGAGGTGCTGTGAAGAACAAAGGCAAAGGCATGGTGATAACATAATTTTTTTGAATATTATTATTATGTTATATTTGTGAACCCTTTTTGTATAACTAAAGGGTATGTTTGTATTGTTAAGGTTAGAGAACCTGGGGTAATGTATTAGCTATATCAGTTAATGAAGTGTACGTTCTTATTTATAAATTAAATGGGTATTTAAATGTTATTTATATTGTGGATCGTGAGCACCAAACTCGAGGGTCAGCTAACCCGGATTTGGGCGTGTCACAGGACCCCACAATGGAATTACTATCGGAGTTAAAAAACAACAGAAATAACTTTTTATAAAAATAATGGCAAAAGTTTACCATTAACTGTTGAAATACCCGGTGATAAAAGTACATCAATACGCGTGGTTGAATAGTACCACACGGTATTGTATAGTATCTTGATTATTGATGCTTGCGTAAGAAGCCACTCCATTTTATTCAATTATTGTCATAGTAATTGTTGCATAGTATCTCAATAATTGAGACGACATAATTATTCATATTATTATTTGCATTATTGACGATGTCTAAAAAGTTCTGTCCTATGAAAGGGGTTTGGTCACCTAATTGCGCGTCAAAAAGAAGAAGTTCTTATCGGAAAGCCCCCTCTTTCTTGAGAAGGATCTGATTATTAATATTGTGAGTTATAAATGATGAATAAATGTTATTAAAAATGTGTTTTGTGAAGCCAAGTGAATTGAGATAAACAAAGGGGTTTTTATTGAAGTTTTTGTTGTAAATTTTGCTTATTATATGGACCCCCACTTACTCCTTTTTCAAAATTATCGGTAGAAAAGTGTCGTGTATATATATATATATATATATATATATATATATATATATATATATATATATATATATATATATATTATAATAAGTTTTTTTATATATAAAATAGAATATATTATATTTTATTTTATTGCATAGTACTGCATAGTGTGTGCATTGTGCAATATAGTAAAAGCAAAAGAAAATTAAACAAATTCGTCCGTTAATTTTCCCTGAATAACTGCAACGTTGGTCCGTGATTTCTAAATTCAAATAGTATCCTGTCATTCTCCTATAAATAGGATGCTTAGTTTAGAAATGAAAATCACACCAGAATCATAGAATTCTTCTTCTATAATATTGAGTGTATTTCTTTAGAGTTTAAGGAAGCTTTAAGTGCAGAAAACAATGCAAGTTTTCTTCAAGAATATATCCGCCCTACCAGTCCGAAGTACTCTCCTTTTAAGTAAGGGATATTATTTTTGTTCAATATTCGTATGAAATAATTTTTCTTCCATACTCTGTAGTATATAAGTAATATTATTTCATTTCATATTCTGAATTCTACACTCATTTTGTTAAGTATTGCTTCTATACTCCTTTAAATTAGTAGAATATTCTTGAAATTTGTACTTCATCGAGTATCTTTGCCCGGGAATATTTTTCTGAACATTCTTGTTAAGTTTTAACCTTTTCATGCCAGAGTACTATTCACGAGATACTATTCACTCAAGGTACTATTCATCATAAAAATTAATTTCTTTTCTGTCCAAATTATTTTTGATACAATATTATTCTTGAATTTTACTTCACAAAGAAGTTATCATGTTGACAATTTGGACATTCTTGAACTCTAAATAAATTAAATTATAAATCTTTAAAATTTATTCTTGTTCTCATTTAATTGAATTCTTATATCATTGTCATCATCATCATCATCATGCTTATATTGTGATGAAATTCCTCATTGGCCCGTAGTGCATTCATGGACAGTTGTTGTTATGATTATGACCAAGAATTATGTATCGGTATAATCATGACCTGTAATGTTACAAATGATGTGGTAAAAATCCTCATTGGCCCGTAGTGCAATGATAGACAGTTGTTGGCATGATCATGACCACTGGTGATAATAACGAATATATTTGGCCCGTAGTGCATGGATAATTCGTGGATGTGATAATAATGAATATCCTTGGCCCGTAGTGCATGGATAATTCATGGATATGATATTAACGAATATCATTGGCCCGTGGTGCATGGATGTTTCGATGATATGGATTATTTATTAAGCTTAGTTACAGAGATAAAATATTGATGATGAACTTTTAAATCATAGAAGATAGTAGATATCATGCTCTACTTAACTCTTCTAATGGATTCTTTATACCGCTACAGTTAGACTTGTTGTTTATTGTATTTTATTAGTTTAACACTGTTGAAGGCTAACGATAATTTATTCTGCATTATCTTAGTCATAATATTTCTTACTGGGCTAGTTGAGCTCACCCTTTGCTTTCATTATTCTCTTCAGGAAATGAGAACATAGCCGGGACTAGTCGGGGAATTGAGTGACAGACCGAGATGGTGGTTGCAGTAGTCCTCACTATTTTATAAAATAGTGTGATAATAATTGTAATGAGGACTCCATTTGAGTTTGGATACTGTCTATGAGACAATATTCGTGTTAAAACTCTCAGCTATGTTGTGTCGTATTTTACACGACAGTTAAATAATTAAGTTTATATTTAAATTCTATACCATGTATTTGGCGACTCAGAATAGATGATGTATACCTATTTTTGGGGCGTCACAATATCTTTATACTCACAAAAAATACGCTCAGTATAATAGAAAAACAATTTTCTGATTCTGGTGTGAGTTTCATTGTTTAACTAAGCAACCTATTTATAGGAAAATGCTAGCACACCAGGATTGACAAAACATGCACACACATTTGTTTTGCAGCACACCTTTTGAAAACAAAGAGTTCAAAACCAAAATGAGAACTCCTACTTAATTTCACATGTTTTAAAAGATTTAACAATTATTAAAAAGAAATCCAAATTCAATTTGCTCTCTTCCACCACATTTTATTCTTATACCATAAATTTATTATAATAATATTACCATTTAAATTATAAAAGTTATACTATTATATTATCACATTATACTATTATAATGTAATATTATAATAATATATAAATATATTATCGAAGAAGATAATTATGGTTTCATAGAAAAATATAACAAACTTTCGACAAATGTGTGATTCTAAAATTTCTCTATTTATATCCAAATTGAAGAAATATTTACATATCATATTCATCAATTATTTACAATTCTTCAATATTTATTTCTAATTAATAATATCGATTCACAATACTGACAACCATATCGTTCCTAGGAAAGAGGGAGTTTTTTCGATAATGATTTCTCCTTACTGGCGCGCAATTATATAACTTAACCAATTTCCTCGACAGAAATTACTAGACATTGCCAATAATGCCAACAAATAATATTATTCAAATAATATACAATATTGTGCAGATGTTACTGCAACAATTATTGATCAATAATGCAAAATATTATTCAATTATCAATGTAGCAATTATTGCATCAATAATATGAAAAATTGTGCAATTTTTACTCTATCAATTATTGAGTGACTCCTTACGTAAGAATCAATAATCAGAGATACTCTGCAATGTCATGTGTTACTATGCAACACCACCTATTACTTTACTTTTATCACCAGGTATTTCAATCGTTAACGATAAATGTTTTGTCGTTATTTTTTAGAAAAAGGTTATTTATGTCGCTTTCTATATCCGACAGATATTCCGTTATGTGGTCCACAATGATTACGTCGTCATACGGATATTCCCCGACAAACAGAATATCTCCCGACCAAAACAAATATTCCCCGACAATATGAATATTTTATGATAACTTACTTACTTTGTAAAATTTTCACATATCACCCATAACTACAACATTATATCAAATCAATACCTTATTATTCAAAATAATAATTAGAGAAAATTAAATCTTTATTCATAAAAAGTTAGGGCTGTGACGCCCCCAAAATAGGTCCATACAACCCATTTTGAGTCGCCAAATACATGGTATAGAAACCAAATACAAACTTCATTAATACAATTGTCATACAAAATACGATAACACATATGTTTTGAGTTTTAATACAAATATTATCTTGTAGACAATATCCAAACTCAAATAAAGTCCTCATTACAATTATTGATACACTATTTTACAAAATAGTGAAGACTGCTATAATAACCGTCTTGAACCATCAGTCCACAACCCGACTAGTCCCAGCTCTATTCTCGCATCCTCGGAAGAACAATGGAACCAAAAGGAAAAAGGTTGAGCTGAACAAGCCTAGTAAAAAATATTATGACTAAAATAATATAGAAAAAATTATCCTTAGTCCTCAACAGGGAAAAATTTGATAGAATACAATAGACAACAAGTTTTAGATCAACAACTGCAGCGAAACAACAATCCATTATAAGAGTCAAGTAGAGCATGATGTCTACTATCTTCTAAAATTTAAAAGCCCATCATCAATATTTTATCCCTGTAATACCAATCAATAATTATTTCCAATCAACAAATTATCTATGCACTACTGGCCAAAGATAATCGTTTGTATCACCAGTGGTCATGATCATGCCAAACACATGTCTATCTATGCACTACGGGTCAAAGATGACTTTCACCTCAAACCCTATCTGTAACATTAAAGGTTATGATTATACCAATACAAAATTCATGGTCATAATCATACCAATCAACCGTCCATCTTTGCACTACGGACCAAAGATGATTTTTAACATAATATAAGCATAAGGATGATGATAATGATATAAATAATCAACCAAGTGATATCATAAAATGGATTCAATTTCAAGAATAAGATTCATAAAAGATAACTTGGACAAAGAAAAGAAATTAAATTCTGTTGTGAACAGTGCGGTATAAATAGTACCCATGAATAGTACCCCGACATGATAAAAGATTAAAATTTAATAAGAAAGTTCAGACCAATATTCCAGTGAAATGATATTAGAAGAAATGCAAACCTTAAGTTTACATTTAGGAATATGAAATTAAATAATATCACTTATGTAATATGGAGTATAAAAGAAAATGATATCCCTTATGAGTATAGAAGGAAATAATATCATTTACGAGTATTGAAAAAAAATAACATTCTTTACGAGAAAAATAATATCTTTACCTTAGTAAGAAAGTAGTTCTAAATAGAATAACGGAGATTTTGTTGAGGAAATATTGCACTGTTATCAACACTCACAATATCCTTATACTCACAAGAAATACACTCAGTATAATAGAGAGAGAATTTTCTAATTCTGGTGTGAGTTTCATTATTTAACTAAGCAACCTATTTATAGAAAAATGCTAGCACACTAGGATTGACAAAACATACAGACACAGTTGTTTTGCAGCACACGCCTATTGAAAACAAAGAGTTCCAAACCAAAATAAGAACTCCCACTTTATTTCAAATATTTTAAAAGATTTAACAATTATTAAAAAGAAATCAAAATTCAATTTGCTCTCTTCCACCTAATTTTATTTTTATACCATAAATTTATTATAATAATATTACCATTTAAATTATAAAAATTATATTATTATATTATCACATTATACTATTATAATGTAATATTATAATAATATATAAATATATTATCGGAGAAGATAATTATGGTTTCATAGAAAAATATAACAAACTTTCAACAAATGTCTCATTCTAAAATTTCTCCTTTTATATCAAAATTGAAGAAATATTTACTTACCATATTCATCGATTATTTACAATTCTTCAATAATTATTTCTAATTAATATTATAGATTCACAATACTGACAACCAGATCGTTCCTAAAAAAGAAAGGGCTTTCCGATAAGGATTTCTCCTTACTGACGCGCAATTATATAACCTAACCACTTTCCTCAACAAAACTTTTTAGACATTGTCAATAATGCCAACAAATAATATTATTCAAATAATATAAAATATTATGCAGATGTTACTACAACAATTATTGAATCGATAATGCAAAATACTATTCAATTATCAATGTAGCAATTATTGCATCAATAATATAAAAGATTGTGCAATTTTTACTCTATCAATTATTGAGTGACTTCTTACGTAAGAATCAATAATCAGAGATACTGTGCAATACTGTGTGCCACTGTGCAACAACGTCTATTATTGTACTTTTATCACTAGGTATTTCAACAAATAACGGTAAAAGTTTTGCCGTTATTTTTTATAAAAAGGTTGTTTCTGTCGCTTTCTATATCCGACAGATATTCCGTTATGTGGTCCACCAATGATTGCGCCATCGTACGGATATTCCTGACAAAAATAATATCTCCCGACCAAAACGAATATTCCACGACAAAACAAATATTGTATGACAACTTGCTTACTTTGTAAAATTTGCACATATCACCCATAACTACAGCATTATATCAAATCAATACCTTATTGTTCAAAATATTAATTAGAGAAAATTAAATCTTTATTCATAAAAAGTTGGGGCTATGACGCCCCCAAAATAAGTCCACACAACCCATTCTGAGTCGCCAAGTACATGGTACAGAAACCAAATATAAACTTCATTAATACAACTGTCGTGCAAAATATGACAACACATATGATGTGAATTTTAATACAAATATTATCTTGTAGACAATATCCAAACTCAAATAAAGTCCTCATTACAATTATTGATACACTATTTTATAAAATAGTGAGGACTACTATAATAACTGTCTTGAACCATCACTCCACACCCCGACTAGTCCCAACTATATTCTCACCTCATGAGAAGAACAATGGAACCAAAAGGAAAATGGTGAGCTCAAGTAGCCCAGTAAAGAATATTATGACTAAGATAATGTAGAACAAATTATCCTTAGTCCTCAACAGGTAAAAATATGCTAGAATATAATAGAAAACAAGTTTTATATCAACAACTACAGCGGAAATAACAATCCATTAGAAGGGTCAAGTAGAGCATGATGTATACTATCTTCTATGATATAAAAGTCCATCATCAATATTTTATCCCTGTAACACCAATCAATAATTATTTCCAATCAACGAATTATCTATACACTACAGGCCAAAGATAATCGTTTGTATCACCAGTGGTCATGATCATGCCAAACACCTGTCCATCTTTGCACTACGGAACAAAGGTGACTTTCACCACAAACCTTATTTGTAACATTAAAGGTTATGATTATATCAATACTCAATTCATGGTCATAATCATACCAATCAATAGTCTATCTTTGCACTATGGGCCAAAGATGACTTTCAACACAATATAAGCATGAGAATGACGATAATAATATAAAGAATCAATCAAGTGAGATCATAACATGTATTCAATTTCAAAAATAAGATTCATAAAAGATAACTTAGACAAAGAAAAGAAATTAAAATCTGTTATGAACACTACTCATGAATAGTAGTACCGTATGAATAATACCCATGAATAGTACCCCGACATGAAAAGATTAAAATTTAATAAGAAAGTTCAAACCAATATTCCAATGAAATGATATTAGATTAAGCACAAACCTTAAGAAATTTCTAATCATTTCTAGAATTATAGAAGCAATACTTACCGTAGTAATATTAAATTTAGGAATATTAAATGAAATAATATCACTTAAGTACTATGGAGTATGAAAGAAAATGATATCCCTTACGAGTATGGAAGGAAATAATATCATTTTCGAGTATTGAAAGAAAATAACATTCTTTATGAGAAAAATAATTCCCTTTACCTTAGTGGGAAAATAGTCATGACTGGAATAACAAAGATTATGTTGAGGAAATCTTGCACTGTTATCAACACTCACAATATCTTTATACTCATAAGAAATACACTCAGTATTATAGAGAAAGAATTTTATGATTCTGGTGTGCGTTTCATTGTTTAACTAAGCAAGCTATTTATAAGAAAATGCTAGCACACCAGGATTGACAAAACATACACACACAGTTGTTTTGCAGCACACACCTTTTGTAAACAAAGAGTTCTAAACCAAAATGAGAACTCCCACTTTATTTCAAATATTTTAAAATATTTAACAATTATTAAAAAGAAATCAAAATTCAATTTGCTCTCTTCCACCTCATTTTATTCTTATACCATAAATTTATTATAATAATATTACCATTTAAATTATAAAAATTATACTATTATATTATCACATTATACTATTATAATGTAATATTATAATAATATATAAATATATTATCGGAGAAGATAATTATGGTTTCATAAAAAAATATAACAAACTTTCGACAAATGTCTCATTCTAAAATTTCTCCTTTTATATCAAAATTGAAAAAATATTTACTTACCATATTCATCAATTATTTACAATTCTTCAATAATTATTTTTAATTAATATTATAGATTCACAATACTGACAACCAGATCGTTCCCAGTAAAGAAGGGCCTTTCCGATAAGGATTTATCCTAACTGGCACGCAATTATATAACCTAGCCCCTTTCCTTTACAGAACTTTCTAGATATTGCCAATAATGCCAACAAATAATATTATTTAAATAATATAAAATATTATGCAGATGTTACTGCAATAATTATTGAATCAATAATGAAAAATACTATTCAATTATCACAGTAGAAATTATTACATCAATAATATGAAAGATTGTGTAATTTTTACTTTATTAATTATTGAGTGACTCCTTACGTAAGAATCAATCATCAGAGATACTGTGCCATGCCATGTGTTACTGTGCAACAATGCATATTATTGTACTTTTATCACCGGGTATTTCAACAGTTAACAGTAAAAGTTTTGTCGTTATTTTTTAGAAAAAGGTTATTTATGTCACTTTCTATATCCGACAGATATTCCGTTATGTGGTCCACAATGATTGTGCCATCATATGGATATTTCCCGACAAAAAGAATATCTCCCGACCAAAATGAATATTCCCCGACAAAACGAAAATTTTATGACAACTTGCTTACTTTGTAAAATTTGCACATATCACCCATAACTACAACATTATATCAAATCAATACCTTATTATTCAAAATAATAATTAGAGAAAATTAAATATTTATTCATAAAAAGTTGGGGTCTTACAACCTCCCCTCCTTATGAAATTTCGTCCTCGAAATTAATGTACATACCTGGTATGTCGAAGAGGTGAGGATACATTGTTTTCATTTCAGATTCTAACTCCCAGGTTATTTCCTCAATATCGTGGTTTTTTCATAAAATTTTGACTTGAGGTATAACCTTTCAGCGTAAAATATTTTCCTTCTTATCCAAAATTTTAACATGTACCTCTTCATATGTTAAATCTTCTGCTATCTCATCTAGTTCTAATTCAATAATGTAGTTTGGATCATTCACATATTTATATAGCATGTATATATGGAAAACGTTATGAACATGAGACATATTTTGTTGTAATGTGAGTCTATAAATCGCAGTTCCTACTCGGTCGAGGATTTTAAATGGTTCAATAAATTGAGGGTTTGGCTTTCCTCTCTTTCTGAATCTCGTAACTCCTTTCTATGGAGCAACACATAACAATACATGATCTCCAACATTGAATTTCACGTCCCTTCGATGAAGATTGATAAGTAGGTTTTATACCTACTTATCCGGTATCTATCACTTGAATTAGTTGCTCAAACTCATTTTTCTTAGATACTTTTCATGCAATTTTTGTTTATTTTGCAGATTATATGTGTGGGAGCTGTGTGAGCGACTATTGGTATGAAAACGCAAGAAAAAGGCGACTATTGGCATGAAGAAGCAAGGGAAAACAATTCGGACATTGTTTGGGATTTCATGTCTATTTCATGTTCTTGGCTTGGAACTTGGATTATATTGTAGAGCTTCTTCTTAGCTTTCCGGAACATCTTGAATCATTCAAATCGTAGTTCGGATGCAAGAGTTATGATCTTTGTACCAACGGACGTTGAACTTCACTATTTTGGGTGGCCAACTGCATAGCAGTCACTTCAAACCTAATTTTGACCTTCATTCGTCCGTTATTTATCAATTCTCAAAAAATGGAAGTTGTTGAGCTCGTCGAGATCTTCGACTTGATAGGTGGAAAGCCTCGTAACTCTTCCCGGATCAAAAGTTATGGCCATTTTACAAGATGACATTGCAGTAGAAAAATTCCAAGAAGGACCCCATCGGGGCGGGCTCTTTAAGCTTATTACCCCCCGTCGGGGCGGGGGTACAAGCTGCAAAACAATACTTTAGCCAGTCAGGGCTGGCTTTTTGTGAAGGAAACCCCCGCCGGGGAGGAGGGGTACGGGCCAAAACACGTTTTTGATGCGTTTTGGGTCGAATTTTGATACCTTTTTGACTCCAAATTGGATTGGGTTTGCTCCTAAGCTAAAAATTAGACTTGTAATGTGATGCCCACAAAATTAGGTATACATCACCCATCTTGAGTCGCCAGATACATGGTACAAAATTTAAATACAACTTAATAATATAATTGTAGTGCACAATACGACAAAACATAAACTGTGAGTTTGAATACAAATATTGTCTACTAGAGAGTATACAAACTCAAAAAGAGTCCTCATTACAATTATTATCACACTATATCACAGAATAGTGAGGACTACTAATGCACCATCTAGGACCATCACTCCGTTCCCGACTCGTCCCAGCTATATTCTCATCTCCTGAAGAGAATAGTGAAAGAAAGGGTGAGCTCAACTAGCCCAGTAAGAAATATTATGACTAAGATAATGTAGAATAATTTATCGTTAGCCTTCAACAGTGTTAAACTGATAAAATATAATAACTATCAAGTTTAACTGCAGCGGAACAAGCAATCCATTAGAAGAGTCAAGCAGAGAATAAAATCTACTATCTTTTATGATTTAAAAGGTTTTTCATGACTTTTATCGCTGAGGCTCAGCTTAATAAATAATCCACATCATCAAATCATCCCTACACTACAGGCCAAGGATATTCTTTAGTATCACGACCACGAATTATCCATGCACTAAGGCTAAAGAATATTTGTGTATTCATTAATGGTCATGATCATTCCAACAACTATCCATCAATGCACTACGGGCCAATGAGGACTTTTACCACATCATTTTTAACATTACGGTCATGATTACACCGAATAATCCCTGGTCATAATCATACCAAGTCCATTTATGCACTACAGGCCACAGATGACTTTCAATAAAATATAAACATGAGGATGATGACAATGATATAAGAATTCAATAAAACAAGTTCAAGAATTAATTTATCCAAGAACCAGTAACGTCAAAACTGTCAACATGATACTGCTTTGTAGAGTAAAATTCAAGAATGCTCAGAAGAATATTTCCATGAAAAGATACTGGATGAAGAGCAAATATCAAGGATATTCCACTAATTTCATAGAGTATAGAAGTCAAAGTTTTAACCAACTGAGTATAATAAAGAATGGAATAATAAAAGAAATCACCATGCATGCGATAGACCGCACAGTCAGGTTATTCCAACAGAATAATAAATAACGTAACCAGGTCCAGCGTAAAACGCATAGACTGGATATTCTAATAGAATAATAAAGATTGGAACCAGATCCGGCGTAAAACGCACAGACAGGATATTCCAACAGAATAATAAAGACTGGAATAACAGAAGAATTTAACCAAGTATAGGGTAGCCTGCGTATACAGGTTATTCCAACAGAATAATAAATAATGGAATAACAGAAGTTCTCTTCACGAATATAAAAGAAATAACACCCCTTACTTTAGTAGGAGATTGAATACTGCAGTGGTGTGGTAAAAGAACACTCTTCTTCTTTCTCTCTTATTCTCTCTATACTTTCTCTCTCTATAGCTTGAATGAATTCGTGAAAAATAATGAAAAATTAGGCCTTTATTTATAGAAGATTTCTAGCTTAGCACTTGCAATGTGAAAAGGAAAGCGGCTTGACGACTGGTGATGTAAAAAGAAAAGTGGTTTGTCGCTTGTAATGTGAAACACCAAGTGGTTTGACGCCTGTAATAGTGAAACACCAAGTGGTTTGACGCCTGTAATGTGAAACGATAATTGGTTCGACGCCGGTAATGTGAAACGGCAAGTGGTTTGACGTCTGGTAAAGGTAATTACTATTGGCGAAAGAGACTCTTAGATGATGACATATGGGCCACCATAGAATAACCAAATTTACCACAAACGTCTCATAATAGACTCTTTATATACATCAAGGATTGAATAAATATTACCACAAATCATTTTATTTTTAATCAACACATATTTAATCTTTCAACAATTATTAATCATTAATATTATAACATGTTGTCTCAATTATTGATTTAATAATATAACATATTATACATATGATACTACGATAATAATTGAATCAATAATATAAGATATATGATGCAGCAACTACTGTAGCAATAATTGAGTATAACTGAGTGACTTCTCACGTAAGTATCAATAATCAATACCGTGTGTTACTATGCAACCACGCGTATTACTATTCTTTTACTATCGGGTAGTTCAACAGTTTTAACGGTAACACCTCCGCCGTTATTTTTATAGAAAGATAATTTTGTCGTTTTCTAACTACGGCAATACTTCCGTTGTGGGGTCCACCAATGATTGTGCCGTCGCACGAATATTCCCTGATAAAAAGAATATTCCCGACCAATCGAATATTATATAACCACTTGCTTACTTTGCAAAATTTGTAAATATTACCCACAACTATAACATTATATCAAATCAACACCATAATATTCAAAAATATAATTCGAGAAATTATTCTTTATTCATAAAAGTTGGGGTCTTACATGTAACCTATAAATACATAATGAGAGGCATAAAATAGATGATATATAGATTACATTAGAAGGAGTATTCCATTAGATTAGATTAGAGTAGAATAGGAAAACACTAGTTCTTATGAGATTTGGAGATTGAAGCACTTAGAAGCCATTGGGGATCCAGATCAAGAGCGAGACGGAAGACGAATTTGATGACAACTGATTCAATTCTTCTCCTTAATCTTATTCTTATCTTTAATGTGTATTCAAGTGTGGATTCTTAGTTTTAATTCAATGAACTAATTCTTTGTTTGAGATTACAATGGATCTTATTGTGTACTTTATTTTAATATGCTTCGCTATCAATTATTATGTTCCATCGTGAGGATTGTTTATTTTGATTTGGACTTAATTGCTTAATTGCCTAGCTAAAAATTACCGTGATAATCTATAAGAACTCGAGAGATGAAGTATAGATTTAGATCTGATCATGATAGCATATGTTTGTGATTTCTGCAAAGATGGAATTCATGATTCGTGTTTAGGATAGAGATATGATTTTACACCATATGTAATCTTATAAAGAACTTGTGCTCTAAATCCTTTTTAATTATAATTCACATAGAGATATAGTGAATTTGTTAATTAGGGTGTCTTGCTTAATTCTATCATCTGTGGATTTAAGTGAGTATGTGTATTATGCATCGAGAGGTGGTTTTATCTGCTTTAGTGTTCTTGATTAACAATTCAGGATAGAAAATAATTGATGAGAAGTGTGTTAACTTAAATGAGGCAATAAGTGAAGTTGTGATCTTAAATCTCTATAATCTTAATTTAACTAGTGGAATTTAATAGTAGTTTAATTATATAATTTGAAATTCATTCGTTTAAATAAGATTGAATTGGTTAAGAGTTAGTATTTGGTAATTTGTATTAATAATTCCTCGTGGGGACGATACTCTACTTTCACTTTATTACTTGTTGACCACGTATACTTGTGTGTTGTGCGTAACTAGATTTTACCCAACAAAGATCGACATAACTATTTTGTCTATCTTATGAGGTTTGTATATGTTGCTGGTTCATTTGAATCTTTTCCATAGTCATATGTTCTATTTTTGGTCCCAGCAACGTTATTTCACCCACCTTGTCCCAACATACTGGAGAACGACACTTTCGTCCATATAACGCCTCAAATGGAGCCATGCCAATACTTGATTGATAACTATTGTTGTAGGAGAATTCCACTAATGGCAAGTACTTATCCCAACTTCCTTTGAAGTCTAGTACGCAGAGTCTCAATAGATCTTCAAGAGTTTGAATAGTCCTTTCGACTGCACGTCTGTCTGAGGATGATGTGACACCCCCAAATCCCGGTACTTCATTACCTCAAGATTTGGTCTTCACGTAATCAAAACATTCATTTATAACTACCTAATCATAAATAAAATTGAATAATAAACCTGCCCATACAGGAATTACATAAAAATAAAATCTCTCAGGTTATCCAACCTTTACAAACAATCATTCATGCGGAAAAAAAATTTAAAAAAATAAACTTCATTACAATCTTTAAATAAAAGTCTGATAATAAAACTATAAAAACTATTACAAGTCTTCAGTACTTGTTCATCTTTCCTTTTCCTTTACTGGTGCTAGGTACGTCACCCTTTCCATCTTTAACTGTAAGGATTTTACAGGTAAGAGTGAGCAAACAAGGCTCACTTGAAATATCAATGAATAAAACTTTTACATTCTTTGCCCATTCAGGGGCTCAATAGAACTGAACAATAAGTTCTATTAACTTCTTATACATTCCTCGCCTATTCAGAAGCTTAAAAGAGATGAAACATTCCTTGCCCATTCAGGGGCTCAATAGAATTGAACAATAAATTTTATTAACATTTTAAACATTCAACTGAGGGTCTAATGACCACGAACCTTGTCCACAATTATAAGTAATCTTTCAAATTTAACTTTTACCGTCATACGACTATAATGATTTTAAGGTACTTAGGGGGATCAACCCTTAGTACATGTATTGTATACAAACATTTCAGCGCAAAGTACAAAACTAAGTGTAACCCCTATAAATAGGGATGTTCATCTCAGTATTTTGAATACAAGTCCGCCCCAAAGATAGTTTGGCTTGGATACACTTCAAGGTAATTTGGAGTTCAACGGACATCAACTAAGGATTAGTTGAATAAAGATAATAACACTATATTATTGAATGATCATACTGAATAAACATTTCGTTCTAAGTTCATGCTTTAGGAATAATCTAATAGCATAACAATTGAATAATCTATCATACCTTGCTTTGAACAACATTAAGCTAAGGTTACAACTTAGAATTTAATATCAAACATGCATAACAACAATAATTGGAACGATAAACTGAGTCAACAGAATAAAGGTACTTGCATGCTAATATAACAAGTTTAGAGTTAGGAAAAACTTGCATAATCATAATAACTATCTCAACGAAAGTTTGGTGATGGGAAGCTTGTATCATCATGAATAACTGGATACAATTAAATTGCTTAATGGAAATACTTTACTCAATAAAGTATAGCATATGAAATTTGCATAACGAAGCATTAGGATTAGAAAATTTGCTTAATGTAAAAAGATAGGGATTTAGAATCTTGCCTTGTGCGTAGATTAAACCGTTATAATCCAAATCACAATATCCTATATACATGTGTTAACATGACATGATTAGTCATAATCAACGCTACATCACGTATGGTTTAAATCTCTAACCATATAATCAAATCGCATAATCTACTTCTATCTAATAAAACTAATAACAATATTTGTTAATTAGTAATTCCATGTTCACTCATAGAATTAACATACTATAATACCAGAAATACATACTCAACATTTATCATATATCATTCCTTTAAAAAATCAGACTTTTGTGCAAGACAAAAGTCGTTTCTGAACTTTCTGTTAAGTGGTGCCGCGGCGCCACAGTTTGATCTGTGGACCGCGCTGCGGCGCCGGTGTGGCGTTTTGGCGCGAGACTTACATAGGGACTCGGTGCTGCGGCGCAAGGTCCGGCGCTCAGGCGCTGACTTCGGCACTGCGGTGCGAAGTCTGGCTGGGGCGCGACTTTTGGCGCTAAGGCGCGAGCTGTAGCATGAATTTTGACATTAGGGCGTCGAAACTCATAGAAACAAAATGAAGAACAGGGCCAAAGCTACTATCTTGATTTCTAACAACAATCAACACCCAATAACCTGTATAACTTCACGAAAATTACACATAAAAGTTATAAAGCATTTGTGTACAAATTTTACACAACTAAACAATAATAGCAGAGAACTAATTCTCTGAAAACACTGTGTTTTAAAAAAATACAGACTCCATTGAAGAAATATCTTGACACAGTAAATACGGCCATCTCCATTCTATTCCTTGCTCTGCTCATTTTCTTACCCAATTACACACAATTCTCAATTAACATAATCACATACTAATTTTTATTAACTTTCAAAAAATCATATTCATGCATATAAGTTTACTGTAAAAATAATTTCTTTTGTGTATACGTAATTTATCATTTCGTGTATACGTAATTTATCATACTCTTACCTATACATTATTGAACATACAATCATCAATATATTTGTTATCTACTAATAATACAAATGATTTCATAATCAAATAGTAAAACATTCGAACTCTAGAAAGTTTGTAAAGAACTTCGTCTTACAGTCAAATTGAGAACACCGAGACAATATAAACTCACATAAAATATATGGCGTAAAATAGCTATGGTTAAGTTATGTACATACCTTTTGTTTTAGACAATCTTTGTTAAACACTGATAACTTTCTTTTGCTACTTCTCTCTCTCAAATTCTCTGAAACTTTTCTTATTCTCTGAAAACCTTTTCTTAGACTAAGAAAAACTGGAGTGTAAACACTTAACAAGTATGCGTCAAAATAAAACAAAACTGATATGGCAATAATAAGCCTATTTACTCTTATCAGTTACCAAACATATAACGTATAATCTTATAAATATAAATATATTTTATTTATATATTTGTTTTATTCTATTAATAATATAATTTAAAATTAACAAGAATTTTAAAAGCAATAAGGCCTTGTTTGGCAAACCATTTATAAAATAAAGGATTAATATACTTACACCTTGTTTGGCAACACAAAATTAAAATTACTTTAATTTATTTTAATAACTTTTTATAACATAGCTATTTGTCATACTTTATTTAATAACAATTTATTAAATAATTCACTTAATCACATAAGTCAATCCACATAACACATTCATTATTTAACAAATAAATAATTAACTAAATCAACTCAATCAAATTGAACAATTATTTATTCAATAATAAACACATCCAATAAATATTTATAACTTACACTTAAAAATTTGGATTTTTACAGATGATATGCAGAACTAAATCGTAAATCAGTGCCCATAGCTTTCTGCAAGCTGACCCAAAATCGTGAAGTGAATCTTGGGTCTCGATCAAAAACTATGGATACTGGCATATCATGCAATCTCACAATCTCATTTATATACGTACGAGCAAGACGTTCAAGTGAATAAGTTTCTCGTATAGGCAAGAAATGACCATACTTGTTTAATTTATCGACAATGACCCAAATTGCATCTATGCCTTGAGAAAGCTTGGGAAGACCGGTAACAAAATCCATGTTGATGTGCACCCACTTCTATTCAGTAATTTCAAGTGGTTGCAATTGACCTTTTGGTACTTGATGCTCTGGCTTAACACGTTGACAAGTTAAACACCTTCAGATAAACTTCGTGATCTCTCTCTTCATATTGCTCCACCAAAATGTATGTCGAAGAACATGATACATTTTTGTACTTCCAGGATGGATTGAAAACAGTGTATTGTGTGCCTCCATCATGATTTTATACTTCAAATCAAAGTTTTTAGGAACACAAAGTCTAGAGTTGACTCAAAGTATTCCTTCTTCGTCGATTCTTGCTTTTGGAATTACACCTTCTTGTACTATTTTCTTCATACGCATCAGCTTTGAGTTTGTAGCTTGAGCACTTTAACTTTATCGATTAAAGTCGGTTCTACTCATATATTTTCCATCTTTACGTGGGTCCCTGAAGTCTTTAACTCTATTTTCATCCTTTGTAAGTCATGCAAAATGGTCTTTGTGTTAACAACACCGCACTCGTACCCGCATACGATCTTCTACTCAACGCGTCAGCTACCATGTTTACTTTTCTGGGATGGTATTGAATGTTATGGTCGTAATCTTTCAATCCAGTGAGATCATAACATGGATTCAATTTCAATAATAAGATTCATAAAAGATAACTTGGACAAAGAAAAGAAATTAAATTATGTTGTGAATAGTACTCGAATAGTACCGTATGAATAGTACCACGACATGAAAAGATTAAAATTAAATAAGAAAGTTTAGATCAATATTCCATTGAAATGATATTAGATGAAGTGCAAACCTTATGGAATTTCTAATCATTTCAAGAATTATAGAAGCAATATTTACCGTTGTAAGTTTAAATTTAGGAATATGAAATTAAATAATATCACTTACGTAATATGGAGTATGAAAGAAAATGATATCCCATACGAGTATGGAAGAAAATAATATCATTTATTAGTATTAAAAGAAAATAACATTCTTTATGAGAAAAATAATTTAATTTACCTTAGTAGGAAAGTAGTTCTGACTGGAATAACGGAGATTATGTTGAGGAAATGTTGCACTGTTATCAACACTCACAATATCCTTATACTCATAAGAAATACGCTCAGTATTACAGAGAGAGAATTTTTTGATTCTGGTGTGAGTTTCATAGTTTAACTAAGCAACCTATTTATATGAAAATGCTAGCACACAAAGATTGACAAAACATACACACATAGTTGTTTTGCAGCACACACGTTTTAAAAACAAAGAGTTCCAAACCAAAATGAGAACTCCTACTTTATTTCACATGTTTTAAAAGATTTAACAATTATTAAAAAGAAATCCAAATTCAATATGCTCTCTTTCAGCTCATTTTATTCTTGTACAATAAATTTATTATAATAATATTACCATTTAATTAATAAAAATTATACTATTATATTATCACATTATACTATTTTAATTGAATATTATAATAATATATAAATATATTATCGGAGAAGATAATTATGGTTTCATAGAAAAATATAACAAACTTTCGACAAATGTCTCATTCTAAAATTTCTTCATTTATATCAAAATTGAAGAAATATTTACTTACCATATTCATCAATTATTTATAATTCTTCAATAATTATTTCTAATTAGTATTATAGATTCACAATACTGACAACCAGATAGTTCGTAGGAAAGAGAGGGCTTTCCGATAAGGATTTTTCCTTACTAGCACGCAATTATATAACCTAACCCCTTTCCTCAAAAGAACTTTCTAGACATTTCTAATAACGCCAACAAATAACATTATTCAAATAATATAAAATATTGTACAAATGTTACTGCAATAATTATTAAAACAATAATGCAAAATACTATTCAATTATCACTGTAGCAATTATTGCATCAATAATATGAAAGATTGTGCAATTTTTACTTTATCAATTATTGAGAGACTTCTTACATAAGAATCAATAATCAGAGATACTATGAAATATCGTGTGCTGCTGTGCAACAACGCGTATTACTGTACTTTTCTCTCTTCATCTACAACCTGGTGTTCAGAAAATCGGGCTAGTTCATTGAACTTAGCCGCGTATTATTCCACCGTCATATCTCCTTACTTAAGTTCTAAGAACTTTACCTCCATCTTATTCTTCATGCTCTTCGAGAAATAATTTTCGAAGAACAGAGTCTTAAATCTCTCCCATGGTACTACTCCTTCTCCTGCTCTCTGTCGATTCGCCTCCCACTAGTAGTTTGCTTCGCCTCTCATCATGTAGGTTGCAAAAGTTGTCTTCTGGTCTTCACCCACGTGTGCAATGGTGAACGCCTTTCCATCTTCTTGATCCACATTTGAGCCACGATAGGATCGGTAGTTCCTACGAATTCTAGAGGTCATACACTCCTAAAATCTTTAGAGTTTGTGACATGAGCTGCTTAGGGAATGGGTGGTACTGGTTCATTTCGTCCCGTAAGAGCTTCTCCTAACAAATCTACAAGTCTCTGTATCGGATCTACTGGTCCTCTCTCATCGTTAACCGACTCTTCTGGCGCAGTTATTCTACGTCTAGGCGACATGTTTCTGCATCATTAAATTTTCATTTTATTATCTAATTATATTACTTAGACATTTTTCAAATAAAAGGAATAGAATTTTATAACACATTTCTGAAATAAGATCATTTATATTCATATGACAAATCGTTACAATTACATGATCCTCTCTAGCATACTGCTAGAAATGATATCACGTATCCCATATTATCACAAAAGATGGGGACAACACCAACTTACTACCCCTCTAACATTTTTCAAAAGTTGGGGTTTATTACTATCTCACATCATACACAAAAGACTGAGATTTCAACAACAAATTAAATAACACATAAATAAATGCAATACAACTACTAAGCTTCTTTCTCTAGACTCAATCAAACATCCCACGCTCCACGGCGCTCTGGTATTTCTTATGAGTAATGTGTACCACCATATCTCAGCTTATGGTATGCCAGGTCTGTCCTTGCTCAGTAGGGTAGTGATTTACCCCCATCAATCAATCTCTCTATGGCTGTGCGCAGAGCATAGACCATCTTGTTCATCTTCCTCCTCTTGCACCGCACCTCATCCTCTAGATCATTAGCCCAATCATTAGTTTCTTCTTACTTTTCCTCGAAGTGGATCCTATCCATCACCTTCATCTCTAGCTGAGTACGAAGTGATTCCTTCTACGTCCTCTCGCTCAACACTCTCTGTTCCATTTCTTCCAACTTCCTTGCCAACTCTACATTTCTAGCCATCGATCGGTGAAACAAAGTCCCCATCTGGATCTCTGCCTCCTTACGGTGACTAATCTCCACCTCCATCTCCTGCATCACTAATTTCCTCTGATGGTCCTCGTCCCTCAGTTTTTGGCACTCAGATTCCCTCTCCCTAGCCTCAGCCTCTAATTCCTCAAATCTACATCCCAACTCCAAATACCGTCTTTTCTTGGGATTCCTTTATTTTGTCCAACAAGGTCGGACGAGCTTCGACAGTCTCCCTTCAGCCCTCTCCGGTCCCTTCACTTCTATTTCCAACTTCTCCAAACCCCTTATTAACTCCTCCTGAGTTGTCAATTTAAATAACTTTTCCCTTCCTTTCCTACTCAGCACGTCGGGCACTACTTTTCCTTCCCCGGTGATACAAAATATCACAATTATAATCCTTAATCAATTCTAACCACCTCCTCTAACGCATATTCAACTCCTTCTATGTGAAGATATATTTCAGACTCTTGTGATTTGTGTATGTTGGGAGAATGCATATTATGATTTGATGTTTTAAATGTATATGATCATGATTATTTGTAAGGTCCTTAAATGAATATATGTACAAGGACTTAGTCATAGTTCAAAATTGTTAGGTTGATCTAAGCTTTCAATGTGTACCATTCTGGTAAAGAATGTATAGATAGAAAGATCAAAACTGTTAGGTTGATCTTAAGATGAAATAGATTAGTCTTGAAGAAATCGTATTGCATCCATCTGATTAACATTGCAGAAGTCAAGGTAGAAAATGTAGAGCCTAAAGATCGTAGTGTGCCTGCCTTTAAGGGGACTCTTCAGAAATCGTAGAGTGGTCCCAACGTTTGCCGAGCCAACTCTACGATCGCAGTATGCTGAAGGGAACATGAAGTTTTACAAGTCAACGATCGTAGTGTGCTCTCGGGAACATAGAGCCAACAACACGAGAAAGAGAAGATCGTAGTGTGCGAAGAATGAAGGGAAATCGTAGTGCTCTCGAACTAATAGCTTCGTAGTATGTTTTCGAGTTCAAAACTTTGTGTACACATAGTTCCTTAATACATAGTCTTTTACTAGAACTTTTCCTCTTTTACTCATGCTCGAATGTCTTATACTATTCCAACTATACAAACTAGTATATGGGTCACATAACAGAACTTAACATATTGAGGCTTAGGGTCAAAACATGATTTACACCATGTTTATCAAACTAGTTTCCAATGTTTTCTTTTAATATTCTAACCAAAACAAGTTAAGGTAACTTTTTATGTTCAAAACAACATCTCAACACATGATAGGGTCACTTACATTCATAACCTAACTATCATAGCATGCTCAAAACAATACAGAACCATTAAAGCAGTATCTGGGAAAAACACCACGCGCAGCCGCGCGGTATTAGGCTATAGAAGTGGCGCGGTCGCGCCACTTCGTTCTGAGGAAAAAATAAATGGCTTTGCTTCTGGAAAGCCTTAGCACATGTATTACTAATTCTCAAACCAGACTATCTGTAACACTTCAGCGCATCCATACCAACTCAAGTAACATAGAGACATGCTAATTCACACTAATTTGATAGAGAAATCAACAATTACTATAATTTGACAAAACTTCAAACTAAGAACATAAACAGAAATTATACCTCCTGAAGTTTAATTTTGAACTCCCTCACTTCTCTAGTTATACTTCCCTCAATGCTCAGCAACTCACACACTCTAATGCACTTACCAGTGAAAGTTTTAGCTATTGAGAATTGAAGAGTTTGGCTGCCATTTATAGAAAATTGGTTGCCCAGTTCATGGCTTTGTTCCATGGTTTGATTCAAAGGAAATTGGAAGAAAATTTTGGGAATAAAGGAGTTGGCCAACTGCCCAAACTCGTAGCCATCATCACAGCCATCTCTAGCTTCATCATCTTCCTCTTAGCCTTTTTGGTTTTTGCTGAGTTTCACGCAACAATAGGGGGATAGGCCATTGGCCTAATACACGGCTAATAAAGGAGACATTTTAATTTGGGACAAGACTTAATTCTTAGTAACTGAATTTATAATGCTTACTTTGTTCTCCTATATTCCCAAAATGTAATTTTAATGTGCTAATGCAGTATACACAATGGAAAGTTAAGGATTATTTATGTACTCACATCATATAATCCATGTACATTAATCCAGTCTATTTATTATTTATAACATGTATGGATTCCATTTAATTGGTCACTAATAATTTAATATCTCCTTAAAACTTTATTATTCCAGTTAGACTCATTTATTGGAATAATTTGAAATTCTTTGATATAGTACATCTTTAATGTTTCTACACATACTTATTGTCACATATACAATTATTTATATAACTCATAATTCTTTTCATTTTAATATATAGTTTCTATATATAATATAGTTACCAAAAGGTGTCACACTACACATTCTTTTTAATGTAATTACTAGATATTACTACATACCCTGCACACATCAATTAAATAGATAATACATACTCTAATTATGTAATTTACTTTGCTCATCAATCAATTAATAATATGATATTAATTAATTCTTCACTCCTTAATTTAATCATCTCTTAATTAAATCAATTTCCTAAATTTTCATTCTCATGCCACACAAGGCATTTTCACAATTCTCATCACAATCCACATTCTTATAAATTTAATTTAACTTAGTTGAATTATTCATTTCATAGCACATCAATATTTATATTTAAATAAATAGTCATTCTCTTATTTTATCAAAATAAATATTTATTCATGAAATTCTCGGTTCTTACAAGTTTTATTATTATTTTTTATAAAAAGGTTATTTATGTCGCTTTCTATATCCGATAGTTATTCCATTATGTGGTCACCAATGATTGCGCCGTCGTACGAATATTCCCCAACAAAAAGAATATCTCCCGACCAAAATGAATATTCCCCGACAAAATAAAAATTTTATGACAACTTGTTTACTTTATAAAATTTTCACATATCACCCATAACTACAACATTATATCAAATCAATACCTTATTATTCAAAATAATAATTATAGAAAATTAAATATTTATTCATAAAAAGTTGGGGTCTTACAACCTCCCCTCCTTATGAAATTTCGTCCTCAAAATTAATGTACGTACCTGGTATGTCGAAGAGGTGAGGATACCTTGTTTTCATTTCAGATTTTAACTCCCAGGTCATTTCCTCAATATCGTGGTTTCTCCATAAAACTTTGACTTGAGGTGTAACCTTTGAGCGTAAAATATGTTCCTTCTTATCCAAGATTTTAACATGTATCTCTTCATATGTTAAATCTTCTGCTATCTCGTCTGGTTCTAATCCAATAATGTGGTTCGGGTCTTTCACATATTTACGTAGCATGTATATGTGGAAAACGTTATGAACACGGGACATACTTGGCGATAAAGTGAGTCTATAAGCCGCAGTTCCTACTCGGTCGAGGATTTCAAATGGTCCAATAAATCGAGGGTTTAGTTTTCCTCTCTTTACGAATCTCATAACTCCTTTCTTTGGAGTAACGCGTAACAATACTTGATCTCCAACATTGAATTCCATGTCCCTTCGATGAAGATTGACATAACTCTTTTGTCTATCTTGTTAGGTTTGTATACGTTGCCGGATATTTAAATCTTTTCTGTAGTCATACGTTCTATTTCTGGTCCCAGTAACGTTGTTTCACCCACCTCTTCCTAGCATACTGGAGAACGACACTTTCGTCCATACAACGCCTCAAATGGAGTCATGTCTATACTTGCTTAATAACTATTATTGTAGGAGAATTCCACTAATGGCAATTACTTGTCCCAACTTCCTTTGAAGTCTAGTACGCAGAGTCTCAATAGATCTTCAATAGTTTGAATAGTCCTTTTCGACTGCTCGTCCGTCTGAGGATGATATGCAGAACTGAATCGTAAATCAGTGCCCATAGCTTTCTGCAAGCTGGCCCAAAATCATGAAGTGAATCTTGGGTCTCGATCAGAAACCATGGATACTGGCATACCATGCAATCTCAAAATCTCATTTGTGTACATATGAGCAAGTGTTCAAGTGAATAAGTTTCTCGTATAGGCAAGAAATGAGCAGACTTGGTTAATTTATCGATAATGACCCAAATTGCATCTATGCCTTGAGAAACCTTGGGAAAACTAGTAACGAAATCCATGTTGATGTGCTCCCACTTCCATTTAGGAATTTCAAGTGGTTTCAATGGACCTTTTGGTACTTGATGCTCCGCCTTAACACGTTGACAAGTTAAACACCTTGAGATAAACTCTGTGATCTCTCTCTCTCTCTCTCTTCATATTGCTCCACAAAAATATATGTCGAAGAGCACGATACATTTTGGTACTTCTAGGATGGATTAAAAACGATGTGTTGTGTGCCTCCGTCATAATTTTATACTTAAAATAAAAGTCGTTAGGAACACAAAGTCTGGAGTTGACTCGAAGTATTCCTTCTTCGTCGATTCTTATTTCTGGAATTGCACCTTCTTGTATTTTCTTCTTCATACGCATCAGCTCTGAGTTTGTAGCTTGAGCATCTTTAACTTTATCGATTAAAGTCGGTTCTACTCGTATATTTTCCATCTTTATGTGGGTCCCTAGAGTCTTTAACTCTATCTTCATCCTTTGTAAGTCATACAAAATAGGTCTTTGTATTAACAACATCGCACTCGTACCCGCATACGATCTTCTACTCAACGTGTCAGATACCACGTTCACTTTTCCAGTATAGTATTGAATGGTATGGTCGTAATCTTTCAATCAAGTGAGATCATAACATGGATTCAATTTCAAGAATAAGATTCATAAAAGATAACTTGGACAAAGAAAAGAAATTAAATTCAGTTGCGAACAGTACTCATGAATAGTACCGTATGAATAGTACCCATGAATAGTACCACGACATGAAAAGATTAAAATTTAATAAGAAAGTTCAGATCAATATTCTAGTGAAATGATATTAGATGAAGTGAAAACCTTAAGGAATTTCTAATCATTTCAGGAATTATAGAAGCAATACTTACCGTTGTAAGTTTAAATTTAGGAATATGAAATTAAATAATATCACTTATGTAATATGGAGTATGAAAGAAAATGATATCCCTTACGAGTATGGAAGAAAATAATATCATTTACGAGTATTGAAAGAAAATAACATTTTTTACGAGAAAAATAATATCCTTTACCTTAGTACGAAAGTAGTTCTGACTGGAATAACAGAGATTTTGTTGAGGAAATCTTGCACTGTTATCAACACTCACAGTATCCTTATACTCACAAGAAATACGCTCAGTATTATAGAGAAAGAATTTTCTGATTCTGGTGTGAGTTTCATTGTTTAACTAAACAACATATTTATAGGAAAATGCTAGCACACCAGGATTGACAAAACATACACACGCGGTTGTTTTGCAGCACACACCTTTTGAAAACAAAGAGTTCCAAACTAAAATGAGAACTCCCACTTTATTTCACATGTTTTAAAAGATTTAACAATTATTAAAAAGAAATCCAAATTCAATTTGCTCTCTTCCAACTCATTTTATTCTAGTACCATAAATTTATTATAATAATATTACCATTTAAATTATAAAAATTATACTATTATATTATCACATTATACTATTATAATGTAATATTATAATAATATATAAATATATTACCGGAGAAGATAATTATGGTTTCTTAGAAAAATATAACAAACTTTCGACAAATGTCTCATTCTAAAATTACTCTATTTATATCAAAATTGAAGAAATATTTACTTACCATATTCATCAATTTTTTACAATTCTTCAATAATTATTTCTAATTAATATTATAGATTCACAATACTAACAACCAGATCGTTCCTAGGAAAGAATGGGCTTTCCGATAAGAATTTTTCTTTACTAGCGCGCAATTATATAACCTAACCTCTTTCTTTAACAGAACTTTCTAAACATTGCCAATAATGCCAACAAATAATATTATTCAAATAATATAAAATAATTTGCAGATGTTACTGCAACAATTATTGAATCAATAATGCAAAATACTATTCAATTATCATTGTAACAATTTTTGCATTAATAAATATGAAAGATTGTGCAATTTTTACTGTATCAATTATTGAGTGACTTCTTACGTAAGAATCAATAATTATAGATACTGTGTAAAACCGTGTTCTACTGTGCAATAACGCGTATTACTGTACTTTTATCACCGGGTATTTCAACAGTTAACGGTAAATGTTTTGCCGTTATTTTTTATAAAAAAGTTATTTCTGTCACTTTCTATATCCGACAGTTATTTCTTTATGTGGTCCACCAATGATTGCGTCATTGTACGGATATTCCCCGAAAAAAAGAACATCATCCCCCCATCAAAAACGAATATTCCCTGACAAAACGAATATTTTATTACAACTTGCTTACTTTACAAAATTTGCACATAACACTCATAACTACAATATTATATCAAATCAATACCTTATTATTCAAAATAATAATTAAAAAAAATTAAATTTATATTCATGAAAAATTGGGGTCTTACATGGGACTAGTCAGAGAATTGAGTAATGATCCAAGATGGTTATTATAGTAGTACTCACTATGTTGTGAAATAGTATGACAATAATTGTAATGAGGAATTTATTTTAGTTTATATATTGGTTACGAGACAATATTTGTAATAAAACTCACAACATATATGTTGTCATATTTTGCACAACAATTGTATTAATGAAATTTGTATTTTGATTCTATACCATGTATTTGGCGACTCAGAATGGGTTTTGTGAACCTATTTTGGGGGTGTCACACAATCTCTCTCTATATATATCTATGTGTGTGTGTGTGTGTGTGTGTGTATATATATATATATATATATATATATAATCAAGATCAGGTCCGGACCTCCCGGACGGGAGAAAATCCGGACCCGATTTTTCTTTTTTCTTTTTTTTTTTTTTGTAGAACAACTAAAAAAAAAATTTATGGAACTGAAAATTTTCAATAATACAGTGTTTTGGGTGTGTTTTTAATACCTACACCAACCAATGTATGTACAGTTTGCCCAGACTGTACAGACATGTTTTATTATAGGCATCCAAATCACACCCAAAACACTGTATAATGTAAAAATTCCAATTCCATAAAAAAAAATTTTTAGTTGTTTCAAAAAAAAAAGCAAAAAAAAAAGGTCCGGATTTTAACAAAATCCGGGAGTCCGGACCTGATCCGGACTCATATATATATATATATATATATATATATATATATATATATATATATATATATATATATATATATATATATATATTAGACCTGGTAAACGGGTCTGCCGGGCCGGGCCAAAATGGCTCGGATTTTGGCGGGCTGAATTTATGCGGCCCGTGGCCCGGGTTGAGCCAGCCCGGCCCGCGGGCTTCTTCCTTTATTTTATTTTTATTTTTTTTGCAAAATCTTGATACACCAAAAATAGTAATAATAATAAATATTAAAAATAATAAAATAATTTATAATAAACAATAATTCTAATTACTTACATTAACTACATATCTTAATTAATTAAAATTTTAATAGTATTATAAATTACTTTCAAACACACTCCAACTTAAGGGGGACTGTTATTAGATATTTTAGAGGAATTTAGATAATATTCTAAAGACATGATTTGGGGATTAAATAAGTAGGGGGATTGCATAATGAAAGGATAATGATTGATTTACTTTCCAAATGTATAATTAAGGGGGATTTTTAGTAGATATTCTATATTATTGTGTTACAAATTTTGGACTTGCAATCTAAAAAATTAGTGGTTGATTCGGATTATATATTGCGAGTAATTCAAAGTATATAATCAAATTTGATTTTTTAAAATTATACTTTAAAATTAATATAATTTATTTAACTTTTAAAAATAATAAATACTGTAATTAATACTAATATATAGATAATTTTAATTTTTTATAATAATAGTATCTAACTTAGACTAATAATTATTAGTTTTATACTTTGACATTGAAGAGCTATTTTGAAATTTCATGTAATTGTAATTGTTTGTGAGCGTGAGTAAAGATATATAGAGGATATATTGAGGGAATTAACATTTCTACCAATAAAATTAAAAGGGTTATCAATAGTTATTGTAGTTCAGTTGGTTTGAACTCTTATTTATTTACTTACAAGTCTTGTGTTCAAGCCTCACAACCCACAAGTAGCAACATTTTTTATAAAAAAAAAAGTCACGGGCCACGGGCCGGGCCAAAACGGCCCACATTTGCCTGGGCTAATAACCTGCAGCCCATTGCTCGGCCCATGGCGGGCAGGCGGGCCCGGCCCGCGGGCTTGGGCCATGTTTGCCAGTTCTAATATATATATATATATATATATATATACATAATCGATCTTGTCAAGGAGGCTTGATTTTAAGTAAAATCCGGACTTTCATTCTCAGCCTTTGGATGAGATCAAACGCCCAGGAATTCTCAGCCTTTGGATGAGATCAAACGCTCAGGAAAGTAAGCTGTTGGAGAGAAAAAATTAAAGACGCGGAGCAAGTCGGGTAAAAAAAGACGCGTCGGGTCAAAAAAGAGAACCGGACAATCTTCTTCCTAAATCCCTAAATCGCGACTTTCTCTCTCTTCTACAAAAAGCTCACAGCGAAATTCCTCTCTCTTTTTCCCAAATCGCGTCTTTCTTTCACAAACTTCGGACGAAATCATCGCGTCTCCATCACAAAGAGATTCTGGCCGTTGGACACAAGTCGCGAGAAGAACTGGTATCTCTTTTTCCTAAATAGTGAGTTCCTCTCTCTTCTACACAAGTCGCTGGAAGTTGGATAGGCTCATGGTCTCTGTCTCCGGCCAGTCACTCACAGCGAGTGGTCTCTGTCTTCGGCCAGTCACTCACGTTGGAAAGGTAATTTCTAATTTTCTGTTCTAACCGCGATATCTTGGGATGGTTTTCTTGGATCTATTGGGGTTAAAGGATGGTTTTATTTGGATCTATTGGTTTTTTTCTTTATTTCATAATTGCGATCTCTCTATCGAGGGGAAGATGGAATCTCTGTTCACAGGGATTCATGTAGCTCTGAGCTATTGATGGCTCTTTCATGTGGCTCTATTTTTGCTTAATGGACTAGTAGTGGACTAGTTTTTGTTGCTAGTAATTAGTGGAGAACAAATGTGAGAATGTATGTCATTTTAACTGTACCTTCCATTTTGTTTCTGAGAAGATCTCTTTCATGAATACAGTTCTTGCTTTAACTGTTGCCTTGTATTAGTTCTGAATTGATTATTAATGGAAGAACAAGGGCATAAGAATGGGAAAATCAATCCTAATTTTAACTGAATTTTTTGTATGATTACTATGTATTGATCTTCTCTCTATCTATATGAATGTATATTCCGTTGTTGTTTTCAATTAGTTTTGAATTTATTTAAATAAATTGATTTTAAAGGTTAAATTGTATTTGTATTTTTAGAACATATATTTTATGTGTTGCTTGTGAGTATTTTGATGAGGTAAAGGAGAGGTGTATCATATCATGATTGGTTGAAGCATTGAGGCAACCATTTGTTTATTTCAGGAGGGTCCCTTTCACAATTTTTGTTAAACATGATTTTGATGGCTCCTGACAACTAGATTTAGGTAGTTTTGTACAGTAGCTAGGAAAAGCAAAAATAGAGCCATTTAGGTAGTTTTAACTGCTGCTGTTGCATTTAACCATTTGGGTATAACACTAAACTATTTTTGTTCATGTGTAATGATCTATGGATTACCAACTGTGGAATGTCTCTAAAACATTGCAATCTTATGGTGGTTTTGGCAAATAAGGTTCAACAAAGGCATGTCTACTTCAAGCAACATGATCATTCAAACTCATGATACCCGATTTCGAAACAAGATGTGTTATTGTCGCCTAAGAGCTGTTGTGAGAATATCTGAATCAGAGAAGAATCCTGGAAAGCTCTATTATGACTGTCCAAAGGAGAAGGACAAAGGAAAATGTACGTTTTGGGACTGGTGCAATCCAATTGGGTATAGCGAACCCAACTCCGCTGATGAAGCACATGTGCAGCTGCACAACATTGATGATGTTCGACTTGGAGTCATTGAAATAAATGTGGCAAATCTTAAACACATCATCAATATCATCGTGTTCTTTTGTGGGTTAGCCTTGGTAGTGTCGGTCATGGCACTTTTCAAGTGATTATAAAAATTGTGTACTCTGCTACCCTAATTGTAATGTCTATTTTCATTGTCTTGTTAAGTGATTATAAAGGCATTTCTGATTTGTATTCTGATTTTTTGGCATCGAGTGTTAGTTGATAGTAATGTATATGGTGGTGGTTCACAGGCTCTCATAGTGATGGAGTAAAATTTTGAAGTAATCTAGAAAATTACATTTGTATATTCAAGTTTACTTAAAACCTCTAGTGAATCAGAGACTTGTAGGTGATATGTATACAACAACCTAGTGTATAATTGATTAGATAACTTTGGTGTGCTTAAGAGCGGTTGAATGAAACAACTTATTTTATATGCTACTTACCAGTGGCATATAAAATTTCTTGCGGTATAAGAACATCTAGGGCTGTTCATTTGGATCGGTTTTTCCAGTTTTTCAGTTTTTCGAACCGGACCGAATCGGTCGGTTAGGTATAAAAAAGAACCGGTCCGGTTCGGTACAAAAAAATTAGTATATACCAATTTTTCGGTACTAGTTCCGGTTACCTATTTCAGAAGTTCGGTATATGCCAGACCAAACCGGTTGTACCGGTTAAATTCATTTTTTTAAAAATATTTCACTTAGCTTTGTAAAATTGGATTAAAGTCTCCTCTATTTATAAAATAGAACTATAGAACTAACACAAGAAAATACATAATAGAATACTTGGGACTTGAATGAGATTTGAATTGGTGGTCTTTATAGAATAGAAGTAAGACATGAGAACACAAATTAGACAATGTGGGATATTGGTAAGACAAGAGAATAACATATAGCCAAGTCCCACATTGGTTAACTTGTAAAAGTCTAAGGAAGTTTTCCTTCTAAAATGACTTCAAAGTAAAACCTTAATAGACAAGTCCCACATTGGTTCACTTGTAAAAGTCTTAAAGAAGTTTTCCTTATAAAAGGACTTCAAAGTAAAACCTTAATAGTCAAGTCACTTATTGGTTCACTTTTAAAAGTCTAAGGAAGTTTTCTTTATAAAAAGACTTCAAAGTAAAACCTTAATAGTCAAGTCCCACATTGGTTCACTTTTAAAAGTCTAAGGAAGTTTTCTTTATAAAAAAACCTTAATAGCCAAGTCCCATTTTTGTTATAAAATGAAACCTTAGTAGTTAATGCTTTGACTATCAAGTGAGACCTTAATAGCTAAGTCCCACATTGGAAAGTCTAAGGAAGTTTTGCTTTATAAAAAAGACTATCAACTATTAATAGTTAGCGGTTTACAAGTTTTATATTGATTAAATTGGTAAAAGTAAAAAAAATTAGATAAACTTAAATACATTAATAGTTGGTTGTTTACAAGTTCTATATTGTTTTAATTGGTAAAAGTATCAAGTAAAGTTTTTTTTATAAAAATAGTACTAAGGGGAACATTAATAGTTGGTGGTTTACAAGTTCTATATTGATTGATAAAAGTAAAAGAAATTAGATAAATTTAAATACATTAATAGTTGGTTGTTTACAAGTTCTATATTGATTAAATTGGTAAAAGTATCAAGTAAAGTTCTTTTATAAACATAGTACTAAGGGAAAAATTAATAGTTGGTGGTTTACAAGTTCTATATTGATTGGTAAAAGTAAAAGAAATTAGATAAACTTAAATACATTAATAGTTGGTTGTTTACAAGTTCTATATTGATTAATTTGGTAAAAGTAAAAGAAATTAGAATAAAAGTCTTACTTAATTGGATAGAATATGGTTGTTTGCAATTTAAGGAAGACCTTAATACTTGGTGGTTTACATTGATTAATAAAAGACTACCAAGTGAAGGTCAAATATTAAAGTCCCACATTAGTTATTTATAAAAAGTCTAAGGAAGTTTTCCTATAAAAAAAACTACAAGTAAGACCTTAATAGTCATGTCCCACATTGGTTATTTTATAAAAGTCTAAGGAAGCTTTCCTTATAAAAATACTACCAAGTGAGATTTTAATAGCCAAGTGACCAAGTCCCACATTGGTTTTTTTTTTATAAAAGTCTAAGGAAGTTTTCCTTCTATCCTACATTGGTTATTTTATAAAAGTTCAAGTAAGTTTTTCTTATTTATATTTTATAAAAGTTTAAGTTTTTCTTATTTATAAAAAGACTTTCAAGTCTTTTAGTTTTTTATTGGGTCGAAATTTCTTGACCTTGGGCCGAATTTAGGCTGAAAAACAAGTCTTGGTCTGCTCTTTCTTGGGCTGGTTTTGGTTTAAAATTGGGCTAAGTTTTTGTTAAAATTGGGGCCGGTTCTAGTAAGGTAAAAACTGGTACCGAATCGGTATCGAACCGGCTATTTGGTTCGGTATACTGGTTCAACCGGTACTGGTATCGGTACTAAATTTTGGGTACTATCGGTATTCGATCCAGTTCGGTCCGATTTTTTTACCGATGAACACCCCTAAGAACATCTCCACATTACATTTCAAATTTAAGTTTTCCATCATCACACAACATAATACATGAAACTATTAGGCAGATTTAGACATCGTAGATCCACACATCAAAGACACTAATTAAAATATAGAAAAAATACAAATTCCTAAACAAGCACCAAAGAAACTAATGAAAGCAGCCCCTGCCACAGAGACTCCCATCCTGAAACACGAAAATGTCATCAATGTCAACTACAAGATGGAGACAAAATTGCAATAAGGAAAACAACCAAACAAAGACTTACAATCATCATTAATGTCAATGTTCTCCTCATCGTACACTCTAACAAGTTTTGGACAAATTTTTTTGTCATGCGACACTCCAACAATCCCACAACCATTGCATTTTCTAGCCTTCTTGATAGCCTTCTCTTTTCCTCCCTTAAGTCGTTTACCACAACCCTTTGTCCATACCTAAGATGGTTCTTTGAGACTTAGTTGTTAGCTCTCAAGAGAAATGGGCATGTTGATACTCCCTTCCACATACATGCTACCATGATTCATGGCGGCAAACCTCCTTTGAGTTGATAACAACAATTCTTTCAACTCTTTTGTGTTATCTTCACTTAATGCAGCTTCATCAATAACATTAGACGCAATTTGGAAGAGACTACTACGCCTCAGTAACACAGAAGTATCACATATTTCACTCACACTCCCACCCAAGTCATCCTTAACTCTGTCACATTTCGCAGATTTTGTCCACCTCTGCAAGATGTACTGATTAGGTAATTCCATAACCTGTTTTTTTTTTGTGAAATATGCCAACATATGCCTACATGGAATTAAATCACTCTCAAACATCTGACAACTACATTTAACAATGTTTGATGACTTGTCAAATGAAAGCTTACGATCATTAGAATCACCCTCCTTTACGCTCTGAACATTGTACATACAGTTGTTGTCATCTTTAAATGTGTTTGTTACCACATATTTACCACTTGCAAGCAGTTGCTCTTGAAACTTGTAAAAAATAGTTCGTGTGTACAACTCACTCATCTGGTATTCCATGACCCTCCCAGTTACTGTTTGTGGCTTTTCATTGACATCCTTATGATCGAAATCTAGTTCATTATGTCGCATTTCCATATACAATAACTCAACTCGCCATAATTTTCTTTGTAGGGAATTGGACCTAATTTTTTAGAAAACTTTTTCAAAATGTGCCAAATGCAATACCTATGAAAAGTATTTAGAAGCATATCATGAATTGAATTTCGCATGGCCGAATCTTGATCAGTTATGATCATTTTGGGCGGGCTACCCGGCATCTCTTTCAACCATTTCTTGAAAATCCAATCAAAAGCATCAATCTTTTCACCACTTAATAATGCACACCCTAAAAGCGTTGTATGTCCATGGTGATTAACCCCTACTATAGGTGCGAAAATCAAATTGTAGAGATTCATATTGTAAGTTGTATCAAATACAACAACATCCCCAAAACTTTTGTATGACTTTCTACATGTTGCATCCGCCCAAAAATAATGAATCATGACACCCTCCTCTTGCTTGAATATGAAAGTAAAACCGGGATTCTTTTTTTTCTCATCCTTAAAATACTCAAACAACAGATTACCATCATGTCCCTTTAAAGCACTCCTCCTATCTCTTTCAGCATTATAAAGATCTCGTGTTGTACATCCAACATTTTCAAGACCTCCAACTTCCATCTCTAAAATACTCATTTGTTGCCATGTTGGCACATTAGCTTTTGATAGTTGTTCTGTTAAATTTCTTTTGGCAAGTGTCACTACACAATGAGAGTGCAACAAATGTACTTATCTTGGGGTCGTAAGAGGATGGTTATGACCCTCAACAAATTGTCTAATAAAAAATGCCCCTGCGTCGGTCCGGTCTTTCACAACTACCACTCTTGCACCACAATCAGCTCTAGTTAGGCCCCGTTTTCGGATAATCTGTTGAGTTTTGTTGGGCACAATTCTCCTCAACCTTTCTTTATAACAAACAAATTCCTTTCTAATTATTTCACCGTTAGGACTCTTCTTACTAGAATTTAACAGTGTACCAAATCCACCTTCTCTACCATAGTTGTTATAAAAGTCGCGAACATCGCCTAAGTTGTGAAAATGTTGCCCAATTTTTGGTATCAACTCCTTTTTAACTTGCTGAGTGTAAAGTTGTTGAGAAGAATTACCAGATGATACCATTTCTGTCTCTTCTACACAATGCTACATTCTGCATTCCCAACAAGTATACAACTCAGAATCAAAATCAAGCATATATCAGAAATACATTCTGTCAAGACTAGCTAACACATTCTGTCGAACAAAAAACAAAATTAAAAGAGATACATTCTGTGCAGTTTTCTTTTTAACGTGTGTTGTCAATTATGATGGGGTATTAGATAAGATTATGCTAATGGTCCATCAGTTGGGCAATACAATATATATTACTGCTGCAACCTTCTTGCTTAATGTCTTGGTATTTAACTTGTGTGTCGATGATTATCTTCAAAATCCAGTCCATTTCTTATTTTGTTATTATCATTAGTATGTCTCTATTATTATCATTAGTAACTTGCTCCTGATCTGGTCAATCTATGAGCGGTAAACATTATACAAGTGAACAAAATACTGCATGCTTACCTTTAAGATGCTTGAAAAGGGGAGAGCAAGATGACTCTTTGAGGATACTGCCTCATGAACAAGAGTGGGTCATTGAAGTGAGACAGAATACTTCGGCCGAAATCTTGGGAGACAGATAGAGACAGAGATATTCAACTTGTGTCCAACAACGGGAATCTCTTTGTGTAAAAGAGAGAGAAAATCGCGACTTGTGTAGAAGAGGATGGAACTCGCGATTTAGGAATTTAGGAAAAAGATTGCCCAGTTCGTCTAGAGTTTGTGAGAGCAAGTCGCGATTTAGGGATTTAAGAAGAAGATTGCCTGATTCTCTTTTTTGACCCGACGCATCTTTTTTTACCCGACTTGCTCCACATCTTGTTTTTTCTCTCTCCAACAGCTTACTTTCCTGGGTGTTGGATCTCATCCAAAGGCTAAGAACGAAAGTCCAGATTTTACTTAAAATCAGGCCTCCCTGACCAGATCGATTCCGTATATATATATATATATATATATATATATATATATATATATATATATATATATATATAATATTTGGTTAAATTGAATTTGTTGGGATTATATTTATGATTTGATAGGAGCTTGAGTTTTGACGGATGTATGCGAAGATAATTTAGAGGCAGATGCAAAATATTGTTGTTGCCAATTACCGCATTTTCATTTCTACTGTTAATGAATTGTTTTTCATTCTCGAGAAAGTTTTTTCTATTGATAAACATCTAAGATTAGAGTACCCAAAATATTTTGATTTTTTTTGCTTTTACTTTCAAGTTTTTAATTATTTTTTGCCACATAAGTAATATTTTTTATCTTTGAATTTCTTTTCCAGAGCCACATAGATAAAAAATTAGTGTCTGCTTAATTTTTTTAATAGTTTAGTGAGATAATTTCAAAATATTAATTAGTTTAATGAGGTAATTTGAAAAATTAAAAGTTTGATGATGTAATCAGTAAAACGTGCCAATTACAGTGGGTAAATTCATTAATTTTGTCGATAAAAAATTAATATCCGTTTATTTTTTTTAACAAAATGACTCAATTTTAAAATAATAATTAATTTAGTGGGATAATTTAAAAAACTAAAAATTCAATAATATAATCAATAAAATCTTACGGCTATATATTCTATCTAATAAAATACAAATAATTTTGAATTTTTCGCTCATTCAATAAATTATCTGGATCGTTCAAAATTTTGAATAAATCTCACCGTTCATACTAGGGGTGAGCATGGTGCGGTTTGGTGCGGTTTGAAGTCCAAACCGCACCCGAAACCGCTTAGGTGCGGTTTAAAAAATTCAAAACCGCACCCGAAACCGCTTGTGATTGGTGCGGTTCGGTTTTAAAGTGTGCGGTACGGTTTTAATTGGTGTGGTTTCGGTTCCAAAACTAATTGAAACAACAAAAAAGTTTAAGCCTTCAATAAAATTTAACATAAAACTTACATCGAGCAATTAACTTAGTGACAAAGTCGACAATGAGAATTATATCAAGCATGCTTTAAAACTAAAATATGCGCTATATAAAACAACGGAGACTATTCGATAACAAGCAAGAATGTTTATCTAGTTCGCCAAAAATTAAAAGTATATACTGAAGATAGAATAAAATATATTGCAGGGAGGACTAAAAATAATCTATTAGACTATTACAATTATAACATTGACATTAACCAATGCATCAAGTGCTCGAGCCCCTCAACTATAAGCCCCTCCAATAACGCATCAAACAAATTCAAAATTCCAAAACCCAATTGCTTAATTTTTGACTCTATAACCTCTAACATCTTCTTTCAATTGGTGAAAAAATGACAATGCAAGACTGAAATTTTCTCTGAGCGTGTTCAAGTGAAAAGTAATTTTAGAATTTACTAGAGATAATACATACATACACACACATGGTGCGGTTTCGGTTTTATGCGGTTTGGTTTTGGCTAGTAACCAAACCGGAACCGTAAATTTGGTTATTCAACCCACTTAAAACAGCCACATACGCCGGAACCGTTGGTGCGGTTTTAATTGGTGCGGTTCATGCGGTTTTTGGTGCGGTTTCGGCTCCAATTTGGTTACTTGCTCAGTCCTAGTTCATACAATGCCGGAGGCACCGGACACATTTAGTAATAGATATTTCATTAAGTTTGCCTAAATTTTATCTAATTGAAAAACTCTTATTTCAATTTTAATGTTCACGTAAAAGAACACTTATTTATTATTACTGTGAGCTTAAATTGAAAAAATGTTTCCGTGTCGCAATGTTAGCGCGTCTTACACCACCAGATCAGAAGGTTGGGTTGTTCGATTCACGTCGTGTTCAACTCCTTTTTCCTTTTCCTACACCAAACAAACAGGAGAGAAATTTTTGGTGGGTGGTGGGGATACGTTAGGGTGCGGTGGTGTGATATGGTGGACTAGTCCCACCCGCATATCTCTGCCGCACACGCTATCCATGTACCGTCATTTTCTCTCTCCTCTTTTACTACGTATGATGATTAGGACAGAAGAGGATTATCAGCACATTCAATGCTTCCCATTACCATCTTCTTATCAATAACTCCACCACATCCACCTTCTTCCTTCTTGCTACCCTGCGCATTTTCTCTCCTGCAATCCTTCACCACCCACCAGTAACCTAGACCCCCTCCACCACCGCCCATATATATCTATTTCCAATCACATCATCCCTCGTTAAATTATCACAACACAACCTCTATTTTACCTTTTCAGATCAGATCGGATCAGATTACCTCTGATCTGAGTGGCCCAGATACCCAATTATGACCACCACCGTCGCCGCCGATAAGCCGCCGCGGAAATTCCCACCGCCTTGTTGGACGCAAGAGGAAGCCCTGGTTCTGATTGAAGCGTACCGCGAGAGATGGTACGCGCTCCGCCGTGGATACCTCCGCACCGCCGATTGGGACTCTGTTGCGGACGCGGTGGGCAAACGCTGCCCCGGTGCTTCTCTGGCCAAGACCTCTGCCCAGTGCCGCCACAAAATTGAGAAGCTCCGCCAGCGTTATCGGGCGGAGAAACAGCGTGCTCTTTCCTACCCTGGTCGGTTTTTCTCCTCCTGGTTCTACTTCGACAGCATGGATGCCATGGAAAATGGATCTACCCCTGGATCCGATCAACATGCCCTGATTGATCAAAATTCTGGAGCTTTAGCGTTTAATTTGAAGAATAGTAAAAAAACTGATGGTGATTTTTCTAACCCTAAACTCGGTCTCGATCCTGAAGGTGGGTTTCAGTCTAAAGGTGTAAACAATCATAATCCAGTCCCTTTAGGGTTTAGGTTAAAAAACTCTAACAAGAAATCTAATCCTAATTTGTGGCATAAGGTTTCAAATGGTTATACTTCTTATTTTGATGATGGTGGCTCGGATGAAGAAGACGACAATGGTAGCCAAAGTGGAGGTGAGCCTACCGAGTTTAGGGGAAAGAAATTTGGCAGTGGGATTCGGATTAACACGCCAATTGATCAATCAATAATGTCAGATTTTAGAAGTAGAAAATTTGGCAAGATTGATGTGAAGTTGGACCCTGATTTTGGTAGTAGTGATGGTGGTTATGATGCAGTTGATGCTGATGGTGATTATTGGATGAAAGTACCTAGGGTTAGAAATTCAATTAATGCAGGGACTAGAGGAAAGTTCAATGGCAAGACTGATAGGAATTCAAATCCCAACTTTGATCCCAGGGTTTTGAAGGGGTTTCCTACTCGAGCAAGGCCGGTTTTTGAGAAGAAGAGTGGCGGAGTTAAGAGAGGAAGAAGTGCAGTAGAAGATATGGTTGCTTCCATTAAGCTTTTGGGGGAAGGGTTTGTGAAGATGGAGAAAATGAAGATGGAGATGGCTAAAGAGATTGATAAAATGCGAATGGAGATGGAGATGAAGCGGAATGAGTTGTTACTCCAGTCGCAACAACAGATTGTGGATGCTTTTGTGAAGGGTTTATTTGAAAGGAAGAAGATGAAGACAACGGTATCCCCTGATTCATAGTTGTAATAGAAGGATAAATAGCTTTTAATCATTTCGAGTTTCTTTCTAATGTTATGTTGGGTTGGGGTTGGGTTAGATTTTTAATACTTGTATATGAGCCAGATCAACTAGTGATATATGATCTTCATTCATGCTGGTAAGGTAGTGCAAGTCTGATAATTTAGTAGTTTCGATGTTCTTAACCAACTGCAGTTTCAAATATAATTGGGTTTTAGAATGCGAATTGAGCTGTGAAATGCATCTCTGTTTGTACAGTGTAGAGTTGTTTTATGACGCTTTTAGAGTATCCAATTTGAGCCATGTGGGTGAAGGTTTTTCGTTGTGGTTTTGTTTTTTAAGGAATATATAGTATGTGCTCATGTTTTTGTCTATCAATTATTCTTGCTGCTTTTATAATATTAGTTTTGGTTTTGGTTTTGCTTCAATTTCTGCAAATTTGTGTAAAGTGTGAGAAACTAGAGAGCACAATGGCTTAATATTGGGGGTAGGCTCTTTTTACTTGCTTGCTGCGATACCATACAAATCTGGTCATGTTTCATATTGAGCAAAAGTGGGGACATCTCATTCACCTATGTCCCAGTAGCTCTCTTAACTTTACTTGCTGCAGCTTCGGCTTTGAAACATTCTGTTTGGGATTATGGTGTGTGCGTGAGCATGTGCTCTGTGGTTGTGAGTGAATTAGAAATTGTCGAGCGAAAGCATTGATTAAGAATATAGATGTAGTAGCTGAGAGGGGGTTACAGATGCTAAATCTGCAAGTGTAAACACTGCTGAATATAATGTCTCATCGGGTCTTATAATGAGTCCATATTTTGCAGGGGTTCTCTTAAAATTAGTTCATGTTTGCAATTTTGTTGCAGGTTCTCAAGTTGAAAACTGAATTCTGCTGTATTTTCTGTCGAGGCAAATGGCAATTTCTTTGTAATTTTCACATGTTCGATTGAAAAATGAGACTTTCATGCCTGGTTTGGATGCACTATTGCAAATTTTAAGTTTTGTTCTGATCAGTGTTGTATGCCATTTTTTTTTGTGTTATTTTTTTTTTCCTTCTTGCAAAGATAGACGAAGAGCTTTGAATGCTTAAAATCCTTGTATACCATTTGAAACATCTTTGGAACCCTTGTTTAATTTACACCCAGACACAACTGGAACCTCAAACTTAATTTGTTTGTGATTTGAAACTGGCACTATAAAGTTTCATGCAAAGCTGAAAGAGAGAATTTAGGCCCCTACTTTCTTTTCTTTTTCAATATTCCATGTAGTCTTACATTGTTCATTTGGAAGAATATCCGCTATTATATAAAAATAACTACTAATTACAGGATTTATTGTACTCGTATTATATTTCAGAATGTAAGGAGTATAATTTACTGCCATTATAATTCTTCTATATATTGCACAATATAGGTAAAGACATTTTCACAAGAAAACTGTACTGTATTTGTTTTGCTCATTGTGAAGGTGAATGCAAGCAAATACAACCCTCTAAAGCAAATAAGGGACAACCCAAAAAGAAATCCAAGGCAAAAAAGGATAGAAAAATACAAACAGTTGTCATTTGGTTAAAGTACTTGGATATCAAGTTTTGCTTGATGGGTCGATGAGTTTGAGTTTCTCACACCATCAACACTAGCCTCCATAACTTCTCCTTGATAAGTTGAGTGAACCCCATAAAGTACATAAAACAAAGTTATAAGACAAGCCCATACACCAAACCTTTGATAGGAAAGTTTTGGTAGTGTAGTCATTAGGAAAACATTAAGAAAGATTGATGTAGCTGCAGGCCATGGCATGAAGGGGACTGACCATTCGGTATTTTGTCGAAGGCAAGGGACCATGTACTGGAAAAATGTAGTGAATATGATCGTAGAAGCGCCGCATAGTGGCAAGCCCCACGATTGTTGCTTGAGTTTCCATGATAAGGAGAAGCCAAGTGAGCTACATGAGAGGATGAAGAGGAAGAGGAGTGTGTGCAATGGAGGATTTTTGTTAGCAATCACAGAGCGGCGGTAGATAAGTGCATTTGCTACTAAGTAGAACACCAGGAGCGTGCTGATGGAGATCATTTCCATCACAACTTTGAGTTCGGTGAAGAGTGCAATAGTTGCTTGGCATACCCCTGTTTACCATGAAATTGTAAAGGACTAATGAGTTTTTCGAGTTTCACTTTTTATTTTTAATTGTTTTTTTTTTGTTTCTAGTTTTGTAGGATTTGGACTCGCTGAAGTTGTCCTCTAACCGACCATCTGCAAATTTCGCAGGAATGAGTAGCATTTGTATAGTTCAAAGACCAGTGATATTTAACTTTCTTACTATACAAATACAACTCATTCTTATAGTACTGACAGATGATCAGTTGGAGGATAACTTCCTGAATCAATTGTAGTCGCCAAAAATAAATATAATTATTTTTTTGGAAATTACTCACCCAAGAAGATAGTTGCATTCAATGGGGTACCAGTTGAAGGATGCACCTTGGCTAACCAAGATGGCACAAGTCTTGCCCTTCCAATTACACAAAGATATCTAGCTTGGCCAAGCATAGCAACCAAAAGAGAAGCCACAATTCCCAGGCTTGCACCGGCTCCAACAACATTGCCTGCCCATTTCCAACCCATCCTTTGGAAGGCAATCGAAAATGATGCTCTATCTGATATCTAAGAATCATTTGAAGAATGCCTATTTATAAGGAAAAATTCACTAATTGGACTTTACAATAGATCACAACATTTTTTTAATTAATAATTTTTCATAAAACATTGTTAAGAGCAGCATTAGCCTGAATAACATATTTGTCCCTCAAAGTTGCTAACCAATTTCATATTAACCCCTCAATTGGCGAAGTGAACATTTTCATCCGTAGTTGGCACTTATGCTCAATTCTGTTCCTTGGGCTGTACCAGATGACAAGATTTCTTTAAGGCTTCAATTTTAAACAGTTAAAAAAACAATTATACTCTCATTAAAATGCACGTGACTAACACATGACTCGAAATTGGGGGAGAATTAGCTCAAGGAACAGAATCGAGGATGAAGTATTCACTTTGTCAATTGTGACGCTACTTTGAAACTGGCTGGCAACTTAGAGAGACAAACGTGTAATTCAGCGAGAGCATTAGATAACTGACCTTGTCATAAGGAACCATTACACATAATGCCAAAGCCATAAGGCAATAAAGAGCAGAAACAATGAGGACTGAGCCAACAATGCCTAGCGGGAGACTCCTTGAAGGGTTCTTAATCTCTTCTGCCAGTGTTGAAACCGAATCGTAACCAATATAGCTGAAGTAAACTAATGCAGCTCCATCAAGTACACCTCTAACACCAAAAGGGGCAAGGCCTCCAGGCTTTACTAAGTTCTCAGAATTCCCATTGCAGAAACCCGCAATTATAATAAACCCAAAAAAGATCACATGGAATACTGTCAATATAAGGTTCAACATGGAGCTTTCTTTGGTACTGCAATAAAAATAAAGAAACTTCTATCACTTTCAAAACCCACTATAACAAAAACCATTACTTTTTAGTCTAGTTAAAAATAATGACAAGTATTACTAGTACTAGTGCTATGGTGATTACAATTATGAAAAGAACAATAAATAAAACAAATTAATATATACTTGAACATGCACTAAACATTTGGTCCTTCTCACAAGTTCAGAAGCTATAAAAGTAGAAAGTTTTGACTCATTCTCATACCATGATTTATATAAGAAGCAAAAAATGTACATACATCAATAAACCTAAATAATCATAATAATTAGTTCTTTAGAGAAATCAAACCTATGGCATAGGCAAAGAGTGAGGAGAACAATTAGAGCAACAGCAGGGAAATCCAACATGTTGTAATCCTTCACCAATCCATTCACTTCAATTCTCCATGAATTCGGATCATTTACTCCAAAAACACAGCATAGATATTCCGTAAAACTTCTTGAAACAGCAGCATTTGAGAGCACATACTCCATTAATATATTTGCCCCAGCAAAATATCCCACAAACTCTCCTGCACCATTTCAAAAAATAGAACTACATAAAGAAGTGCATACCTACATATAATATATACACCCTCTATCCCACAAAAACGAGTCTCATTTACAAAATTTGAAAATTTAAATACATTTTCATTCCCTGTGTAGCTGTACCGCTAATTGAGTTTTAAGTTTAGCTGTGACAACATGATCATGAAACTATGACTGCGAACGTCAGGATATCGTGTCATTCAATACTACCTTTGAAAGAAATGAGACTCTTTTTTGGGATGGAGGGGTTATATGAAATAGTGGCCGAATTACAAAAGTAACCCTCTAAGTTGTTGACCAATTTTTTTTTTAAGTTGCACAAATCTCAAATGATTTTGTCAAGTGGCCAATTTGATTCAATTAAAGTCATTCCTAGAAAAAATCTCAATTGTATCAAAGACATAGTCACGGTTTAATTGAATCAAACTAGCCACTTGAAGAACTCAATTGACATTTTTGTAACTTAAAAGGCCAAACTATAATTGACTGGCAACTTGGGTGACAATTTTGCACTTTGGCCAGAAATAGTATTCTAGGAGTCTTAGCAGTGATGTTCATACCAAAGGTCACCCTTAGATAACTAAAGGCGCCACCGGCAACTGGAATCTGAACAGAGAATTCTGTATAACACAAAGAAGAAAGGAGAGCTGATATACCGGCTATGATATATGATAAGAAAACAGAAGGGCCGGAATTAGACCGGGCCACTTGACCAGTTGCGACAAAAACTCCAGCACCAAGCATACCTCCAACACCAAGGGCTACCAAATCATACCACATGAGTTTTCTCTTCATGTTTGCACCAGACCTTAGCCTCATTTGGTTAAGCTCTTGGTCTGGTGTCCATGTAGCTAACATTCTGTTCCTAAGCCTGTGAGGTGTTCTTGAGAGGGAATGAAGGTAAGTGGAGAAAGAAGGATTTGTGGGTGCTGCTGGTGGTTGATTAATGTCTTCCATTTTTGTGTCAGTGTGTGTTTTTGGCTTGCATCATGATCTTTTATATGCAGTTGGACTGGGGAGAATAATCTCACTCCCTCCTGTCCCACAAAAAGAGTCTTATTTGTCAATTTTATAGTTCTTAATGATGAGTGTCCTCGAGTTTATCGTCAAAATCTCAATATCACGTCAACACTATTAAACTAATAACACCTTATTAACTCCTTAATATTTGCTAATTCTATAAATGGGACTTATTTTCGTGAGATGGAGAGAATCTAGTTATGCCTCCGTTTCACAAAAAGAGTATTGTTTGTCAATTTTTTTGTTCCACAGTGATGAAATTGTTGGGTGTGGGTCCTCACCCATGAGATAGAATCCAAGATAGAAAAGAATTGATTTTCTTTGTGAGCAAGTAAGTGGGTTGACTTGATATTAATCTAATTAGAAATTGGGTTAATGGAGGCAATATTGGAATTGGAGATTCCATGAAAGGAATCCAAGTTGAAAAATGATTTACTTGTTAGATTGGTTGGTGACCAAGACAAGGAGATGTGATCCCTAATTTGATTAGGAGAATAAATTGTTTCTAATCCATAATAGGAATGGATTAAGAAGAGTACTATAAATAAGGCTATGAGGGAGTCTTATTTGAGACATGAGATAGAGAAGCTTGGTAGTAAGAAGATACCAAAAGAATAAATTGAGAGAATTATTGTTTGTTGTTCGTGGGTATCCGCCATCATCTCCGTTCAATAAAAAGCTTGAAGACTTTATTGCTTGGGGTATTTTTTGGCGGTGAAGTTAATTAGGTTTCTCAACTTAATTAAAGGTAAATTTGTATTATCTCAATTTATTGTGTAACCTCAAGTTTTAGGGCATAAAACTTGAGAGGATTATTGTAAGCCCATTATTAGTGATATAGTGGAGATTCGGAGTTTGACCCGTGGTTTTTACCTCTTAATTTTAGAGGGTTTTCCACGTAAATTTGGTGTCTTGCTTGTGGATGGTTATTTGTTATTTTTGTTCTCATAATTGGTTTTGTTGATTTCATATTTAATTGCACAAAGACGGAAAAGTAATTCCTGGGATATAGATTATTTGTGGCGTACTTTTCCCAACAGTGGTATCAAGAGCTTGTTTATTTTTGTGGTTTTCTTGTGCGAATTAAATGGAGGATTGGACAGCAGGTTGCATGATTAATCTCAAGGCTACAAATTATGCAATTTGGAAGCCAAGAATGGAGGATTTGCTTTACTGCAAGGATTTATACGAGCCACTTGAGAACGATGGAGTTAAGCCCACAAACAAGAGTGACGAGCAATGGAACAAGATGAACAGGAAGACTATTGGTCTGATCAGATCGTGGATTGATCAAAGTGTGCTTCATCATGTTGCCACAGAAACTAAAGCCTATGCTCTTTGGCAGAAATTGGAGTCCATGTATGAAAGGAAGTCGACGCAAAATAAAGCTTTTTTGATTAGGAAGCTTGTGAATTCTAAATTCAAGGATGGAAACTCCGTTGCAGAACACTTGAGTGATTTTTAGAGTTTGATAAATCAGTTGAGTACGCTGAATATGGTAATTGACAATGAGATGCAGGCTTTGTTGTTGTTGAGCTCTTTGCCTGATAGCTGGGAGACGCTAGTTGTATCGTTGAGTAACTCCGCTCCTAATGGCAAGCTAACTATGGATACAGTTAAGGATAGTTTATTTAACGAGGAACAAAGGCGAAGAGATACTATGGTGATTAGCGCTGAGTCACAAGTTTTTGTCGCACAGAGTAGGGGCAAAAACAAAGGGAGAAACTCTCCTAAAGATGACAAATTCAGGAGAAGGTCAAGAGATAGAAAAGAAGTAATTTGCTTTCACTGCCAGAAGTCGGGTCACATAAGACGAGAGTGCAGATTTTTAAAGGAGCAGTCTAAGGAAAAAGATGAGGATAAAGATTCGATTGTGTATCTATCCGATGTTGATGTAGCTATTTTTTGTGATGATAAACCCAAGTGTCATCTTAATGCTTGGATTATTGATTCGGGTGCTTCGTTCTATGCTACTTCGCGTGGTGAAATCTTCACATCCTACAGTAGTGGTGATTTTGTCCATGTGCGGATGGAAAACGAAAGTGCATCCAAGATATAGGCATTGGAGATATTTGTTTGGAAACTAACAGTGGTTGCAAGTTGATGCTGAGAGAAGTCAGACATGTTCTAGATATTCGTTTTAATTTGATCTCTGCTGGTAAGCTTGATGAGAATGGTTATAAAAGTTACTTTGGTGGAGGTCAATGGAAGCTCACCAAAGGGTCTCTAGTGGTCACTAGTAGTAAGAAGGTAGACACTCTTTATACGATGCAAGCGCATGTGAGAGGTGTTGAAGATGGGGGAGTTAGGCAGAAAAATGTGTGGTATAAAGCCGTGTGAGATGGGAGAAAAGCCTTGCATGAGAACCACGAGAGAAATGCTCTTCACTTTAAATGGGTACCGAAAGTGAAGAAGGAAAGTGATAACTCGCAGCCATGGTACAAAGCGGTTATGAATGAATTTGGCAAGCAAAAATCTGTCAAGTTTGAGTTAGATCCTCCTATTGAGAAGAACCATGCCGATGAGACAAAGCCGGACATGAAGATATTTGAAAATTCCAAGAAGCTTGAGTTGAGCCAAGACATCGTTGGAATTAACTCCGAGTAAGGAGTTGTGGTTGGTGATCCCTCCTTTCATGGGTTCGGAGGGGGAGATTGTTGGGTGTGAGTCCTCACCCATGAGATAGAATCCAAGATAGAAAAGAATTGATTTTCTTTGTGAGCAAGTAAGTGGGTTGACTTGATATTAATCCAATTAGAAATTGGGTTAATGGAAGCAATATTGGAATTGGAGATTCCATGAAAGGAATCCAAGTTGAAAAATGATTTACTTGTTAGATTGGTTGGTGACCAAGACAAGGAGATGTGATCCCTAATTTGATTAGGAGAATAAATTGTTTCTAATCCATAATAGGAATGGATTAAGAAGAGTACTATAAATAAGGCTATGAGGGAGTCTTATTTGAGACATGAGATAGAGAAGCTTAATAGTAAGAAGATACCAAAAGAATAAATTGAGAGAATTATTGTTTGTTGTTCGTGGGTATCCGCCATCATCTCCGTTCAATAGAAATCTTGAAGACTTTATTGCTTGGGGTGTTTTTTGGCGGTGAAGTTAATTAGGTTTCTCAACTTAATTAAAGGTAAATGTGTATTATCTCAATTTATTGTGTAACCTCAAGTTTTAAGGCATAAAACTTGAGAGGATTATTGTAAGCCCATTATTAGTGATATAGTGGAGATTCAGAGTTTGACCCGTGGTTTTTACCTCTTAATTTTAGAGGATTTTCCACGTAAATTTGGTGTCTTGCTTGTGGATGGTTATTTGTTATTTTTGTTCTCATAATTGGTTTTGTTGATTTCATATTTAATTGCACAAAGACGGAAAAATAATTCCTGGGATATAGATTATTTGTGGCGTACTTTTCCCAACAGAAATGTCTATTATCCCTCTGTTCCACAAAAACACTTCTTATCATTTTTCTTGTTACACAATGTCCTCAAGATTGTCGTTAGATTCTCAATATCATACCCACCACGGTCAAACTAATATATTATTTTTAAAGGTAAATTTAGAACAAAAATACATCTTTAATATTTGCTAATTTGGTAACTCGGACTTTGTATGTGGAATGGAGGGAGTACTAGGTTACTTACTTGATGTCCTTTGATTTTGTGAATTATTATAGGGAACTGATATTTCTACATAAAAAAATTATATTTTCACATGATTCTTTTCACATAAATAGTGAGTGAGTCTCACCTCCATATAAGAGACTCGTGTGAAAGTATCATTTTAACATGTTAAAATGTCAGTTTCCTTACTATATTGTCCTTTGGTTCTATAACTGCCCATTGTGGCTTTTGAGACTCTCTCTCTCTTTCCCTCATCTTTTGAGAGCCCCAAGACTAGAGAAGCACGCAAGAAAAGGCGGGGAAAAGGCAAGTCCATTTTGAAAGGAGCTTGTAAGAGGAATCACAAAGTGAAGAGGAGGGGACTTTGACCTAGTCTTTTGGAATTAATTTCCTCATCTAAAACTTTGAAAAGATGTGACAAGCATCCTATAAACACTTTGTTAAAGCTACTAAAGATTCTTTCTCATATATTAAGAACAATTGACTTGATTTCTAAACAAAATGACATATAGTATGTTATGCATGCTTCCTACAATATCAGATTCTGAAGAACAATAATATTGGAAGTGTGACTAAGGTAGAACAATATATAACTAATGGCATTGCTTTTAGAACTCTGTCAAAGATTTTTTCGAAGTGGACTGATATTTCCACTTTGGCAAAATGATATTTCCACATGATTTCTCTCACATAAATAATGAGTGAGTCCACATTCATGTAACAGAGACTCGTGTGAAAATATTATATTTTTTTTATGACGAAATATCAATTTCCTTTTTGAAGTGTTTTGCATTTTCAAAGACTATGTTTGGCAACTTAAAATTTGGAAATATCAATTTCTTTTTTGGAGAGTCTCCCTTGAATAGCGTGGTTCCCAAAGGGAGACTCGTGTAGAAATTTCATTTTTTCGTTTACCATTTTAAAATTTGAAATATCAGTTTACTTTTTCTAGTTTTGCATTTTCAAAAGCTATGTTTGGCAACCCAAAATTGAAACTGAAATAAGACCTATGTCTATCCGATCCACACCAAGTTATTTTTGCAATCGATGTGACACTATCCCTTGAAGTTAAGTTTAGAGTTCGCATCATATCGCAAGAATTTTTATGATTTTACAGATTGTTTGTTTCGAATTTACGGCAAATAATCGATTCCCATTGGTTATAGTTCAGTGACCTTTATCATATCCAGAAGTACTTGTATGAATCTTGTATCCTATCATTAATTAAGTTGGTTCTACTTCTGTTACCATTACTATTCTTTTTAATCGTGTAAATTGTCTTGTGTAATTTTGTTTAAAGTATGATACATGCATCCTTTAATTTATTTGGTGGATGACTTCATAAAACCACTATGGTCTAGGCTCATATGTAGTATTTCTTTTTAATACTACATATGATCAGAGTTCATTATATGTAGAGCCAGTAGGCACTTAAAATTTAATGCATGCGCAACAAGCTTATGTTATATGTATAACAAATAAGATATATAATAACAAAAGTATGAAGCTTCAGAAGCATTATCTTACACTAATTACCTAATTATAGAAGAAGATAATATTCATCTAGATTCTAGATTGTGGTTTACTTGTGGGCTGAACTAAGTTTTCACAAAGAACTTATATTATGAAGAAGATATATATATATATATATATATATATATATATATATATATGCATGTAGAGCTTGAGGTCCATCACAGTTAGTTCTTAGCGTCTGATCCAACATTGATTTAGAGATACCCAAAAGTTTGATTGACGATAGTTTTGTACTTTCTGGGTGAATTATGGCTCTTGTATTGCATTACATAAGGAAGGGATTCTGTATTGTATGAGATTGATTTGCGGCTGACCTAAAATGTAACTCAATGTTTGGGTCATTTTTATATCTTGTGTGATTATTTTTCTTTCGATTTCTATCATGTTATTTTCTAACATTTCAAATGTTTATTGTAATTCGCAATACGTAGTATACCTTAAATTTTGTCACTATATATCGAAAGGAAATCGTTAAATTCACAACACTTTTTGTTATTTTCACAACAAAAGTGTCGCTGTAGATGTATAGTGACGGTGAAAACTGTCGCTATAGGATCTATAGCGATATTTTTGTTATAGAAATAACATTTTCTATTGTGGATTTAACAATTCCCATATTGAAACTCAGCTACCTAAACCTTTACATGTGAATTAAGTGCCAATTCTATCTAGAGGTCAACCCAAAAAATTTATTCAAAGTTTTGTGACGGTGTTTATTTAATTTATAGAAATTTATCAGAATAAAATCAACTTGCAGATGCAAATGGTAGTTAATTTGTTTAAAAACAAATCCACAATTTATATTATTCATCAAGATCTAATCAAGTATCTGCTCTTAACTTTATGCAGGCTAGCTTGATCTACTAGAATGTACCCCTTTCCGGCTAGTAAATCATAGCTCTCTAGCAGCCTATAGGGCATATACCTGTTTCATCATTCTTTGCAATGTAGATAAATTCTTCTACTTCTTTAAAGTTTTGCTACCACTAAGCTATAGGATTCTTATATGTGGAAGTAGAAGGATATATCAAGGCATCTTACAAATAGATATGTGTTTAAAATTCTTGCCGACTTTTGACCCAACACCCGAATTATTTTGTGTGGCCATCCAAAGGAAAGAAATATGAGATTAAGTGGTGGTTACATAACATTTCTATATACAATAATGATATTTTCACGAGTTTCTTCATTCACTACTCATATGTGAGACATCATATGAAAATATTGTTTTTATTTGTAAAAATATCAATTAGAGTCTTACTATATGTTAGAATTTGAGTCAAAATTAAAGTGGGTTTTATTAATTATTTAAAGTGAATCCACATATAAATTTGTTCTACTCCATGAGTAAATTAAATTAAGTATTTAGAAGCTCAAATCCTAGAACTAATGAATGAGATATTAACTTTCAAAGATCACTATTGGAAATGATAATAAATAGTTGTGGGAAGCTAAATCACATATCGGTTAAGAACTAAAATTTTAATGTGTTTATATACAAGAAATTTGTTCTTTGGTTTGGGCCCCAAGGGCACCCCACTTTTGTGGAAGGGAAAGTACTTAGCCAGAGCTTGGTCTTAGTCAAGCCGAGATCGGGCTTGCAGCTTGTGGGTCCCACCTTGTATTTAAATTTTATTTTAATTCTATTATCAAAATTGTGTTATTTTGATAAATGTTATTTATTATCAAAATTGTGTCGTTTTGGGAAGCACTATCTGCCTGAACGGACACCCCAAAACTATGTCGTTTTTGCCTGAACTAACGCGCTCTTTCTACTAAGACTAAAACTATGTCGTTTTTGTTCCGAACGGACGCGCCCTTTCTGTTAAAGCCAAAAATACGTTGTTTTTGGCTTAAATGTATTTTTTTTCAGGGGGTTGTATCCCTTCTGATGGGTCAATATTCCTCTTATATAATAGACTAGGGGGCTGCCATTCAATTCATTCAAATCATAAAAGCATATAACAGTCTAGTCTTCTAAGCTTTCATTATTTCATTAGTTATTCATAGTTTTTTATTTCAGAGAGAGAGATAAGAGCATTTTCTTTGGTTTGTTGAGTGTGTTATTTGTAGTGTTGCTATAACACACGTTGTCATTGTTGTCGACGCCGGGAATTTTGCTTTTCCTAAATGTTTCTACACTTTATATCTCGCTAGGTTGATTAATTAATTTAAAGGGTGAGTTTTAGGAAAAATCGACATACATGTCGACGATTTTTGAAAAGATTGATTTTAATGATTGTGCCAAATTAGACAAAGCCGTCAGTTGATATGAGTTTAAAGGGTTGTACCAACTCAAACGATTTTTAGAAAGGTTTTAACAATATGGCCCAATATGTGACTCCATTTAATGGGTCTAGAACCTGAGATTCATAGAGTTCAGGGGTTTGCTTAAGCGAGAGGAAGGTGTTAGGCACCCCCCAACTTTCGTGAAACACGGTTACCGCGTCTTTTCATACCCTATTTATTTAATGTGTATGTTTGTGTTTGTGTGTAGAAAGCTTTTGTTTTGAAAAGATATTTAATACTTTATTTTGAAAGTAGTGATGTGCCTCTTTGAACCTATGTACACAGGGTTTGATTTACATAAAAGTTCATTTTTTTTCAGTTAAAGCATATGAAAGTGATATTTTAGAAATCTGGTTATTAAACCCTTCCCCAAATAGGAATCGAGGCCCTTTGATACTTCCAATTTTATTCTAGCAGCGGCTTGATTTGATTTTATTTGAGATGCAAAGCATCTTCAAAGGCTGAAATTGAAACAATTATCTATAAGGGTCGAGCACCTTATGAGCATGGAAGCCATCGAAGTAAGCCCGAGCACCTACAAACTACAATTTCACTTTTTTGGGGCCTTAAATCCGGATAACCATTTTAAGGCCCTAGATTTACATTTACAATGGATTGCAAGCTAGATGTACAACTTAAAAATTCCATCACGGGAACGAGATCTAGATTCATTGATTGAATCATAGACCCTGTGGCTCCTAGGCTCACATGACATCAGTTAAAAGCTTGCAAGATGCATATTTAAACATAATATGTACATCTAACTTAAAACTTCGCTAAACAAGGGATTTATTGATCAAATCCTTATACACGAATAAACAAGCTTCTCGTTTCCTCTAGATACATGTCTAGGGTCACGTGGTTGCCAAATATTTACAAAACTAGGAAGTAAACAAGATTTGTCTAGATCTTAGCCATTCTAGCTCAACGGTTCCACTTTTACAACTTTTGAACCGGTTAAAAGCTAGATCTAGTCACTACACTTTAAATATCAACTATTTGCACAAAATGAAAGGTCAAAAGCTACATCTATGCTTAATATTAACTAATATATATAACACTTATATATATAGTAAAGAAAGAAATGAACACAGATATGAAGAGATCTTACAGTATTGCACGAGATCTGCTAATGAACGACTTTTCTCGCCTTAAAACTTGATTTCCATCGGTTAACTTGATATGTTGAAGTATATATGTTTATAAGTGTTTATAATAGAGATTTATAGAGTTTGGACCAAGATTTAAGTTGTTTCTCTCTTAAACCCTTAGATTTTCTCTCTCCTAAGCCTTCCCTCTCTCTGAAATCTGTTGGAAATGAGTTACAGGTGCTGTATTTAAAGCCCCGACCAGCCGCAGATAAACCCACGACAGTCGTAGGTGTACTTGCGGCTAGGCTTTGTTGGCCGCGTCGCCTCAAATTCTGTTCCCTCGATCAACGCGTTGTCTGTTGAAACTTTCATATATTGCAACCAGGAATTCTATAAAGGTGTGTCATACCATTTTGGAAAGCTCTTTCTGAGAGATACGCAATAACATAGGGCTTGCCCTTTTTTGAATCCAAGAAGATGGGTACATGACCAGAATAACATCTCCAGGTCTTCGCAAGTAGTCCGTTGAGCTTTCTCGCGTAGTTTGCACTCGGGATGGCTGTGTTGGCTCTTGTGACCCTATCCACAGTTGGACGGTGGTTGTTTATGTTGCGTTGTTAATATTCATCTTTGCCCTCCTAGGGTTATCTCCAATTTTGAGGTTAGGATGTTGTCTTTCCCCTCGGGGTTGTCTCCGGAGTGAAAAAAGATGTTTAATTTTGCCATCCTATAAGGTTAGTAAAAGGAAAGCAAAATTTTGAGTGTGTACAGATGCCCTTCTTCATCATGTTTATGCAATGAAATGGAATGAACATGATAAAGATTACTAGACACTTGAAATATGACAAGATAAATTTAACGATGCAATGTAATGCAATGAATGGTATGATAAATGTTAAAGTGCTTTCGCAAATCGCAAATCGCACTTCGCAAATTGCACTTCGCACATCACATTTTATAAATCATACATCGCACTTCGCATATCAAGTCATGTATCACATACCATCATACATTATTAATGCCTTCATTGGGCCTGACATCAACGGTTTATCTTTTAATTGTATAAAAGAGTGTTTGATGATCACCATCGGGGATTAATGCCGATGCCTATGCTGGGGTTGACTCTAATGGTTTGGATTTCCATCGGGTTAATGCCGATGCTTACACTGGGTCTGACTCCAACGGTTTGGATTTCCATCGGGTTGATGCCGGTGCTTAAGCTGGGATTGGCTCCAACGGTTTAGATTTCTATTAGGTTGATGTCGATACTTACCATGACGGTAGTTTACCAAAGTTTACAATACCGGACATCCCGATATCTTTGCTGAAATAGTTTTCAATAGCTTACACCACCGGATAATCTCGATGCCTACCTTGACGGTAGTTTACAATATCGGACAGTCGATATCTTCGCTGAAGTAATTTTCAATAGCTTACATCACCAGATCATCTCAATGGCTACTCTGAAGGTAGTTTACAAAGGCTTACATCATTGGACCATCTCGATGCCTACCTTGACGGTAGTTTATAAAGAGTTATAATTAATACCGGACAACCCGATATCTGATGAAGTAGTTTTCAACGGTTGACATCACCAGATCATCCTCAATGCCTACCTTAACGGTAGTTTACAATGGCTTATAATATCGGACAACCTAATATCTTTGCTGAAGTAGTTTTCAATGATTTACATCACCAGACCATCTCGATGCATACCCTGCCGGTAGTTTACAACGGTTTACCTCATTAGATGATCTCGATGCCTACCAAAGGTTTACCTCATCGGATGATCTCGATGCCTACTTTACCGGTAGTTTACAAAGGTTTACCGCATCAGATGATCTCGATGCCTACCTTGCCGGTAGTTTACAACAATTTACCTCATCGGACCATCTTGATGCCTACCCTACCGGTAGTTTACAATGGTTTTCTTTCGCGTTCTAACCGTTAGATTGATAGATTTCAAGTTTAATAAGTTTAAATGCAATGTATCAAATATGTATGCATAGATGACTTAATGAAATGAACGAGATTAGTAAATGTTTGTATTTTACTATACTGAACATTCTGATGTGAAATTTTTTATTTTTTCAGAAATAATTTTCAACGCATTTGGGCTAGTTGGCCTCCTATTTTAGGAAAAATGAGCATAAAGTTGTCATGACTATATTTTTAATTGCCCTGGGTATTTTGTCTTACATGGTGGACTGGATTTAATGTTAACATTTATATTTTGTTCTTGGGATGTGATGGTGTGCCTATGAAAGGCCACCTGATCATGCCTAGGTGCATGCAGATAGTCCATTTTAATTGAGGAGACTTTGGAGAAAAAATTTCACGAGTCTGGGCATTTAATGTGCATGCATATTTAACTTTACTAGGGATGCATGCTAAAGTGGCACAAGTTTACAAGTGTAGACCGTACATGATCTAAATTTATCCTTAGGAGTCTTTTGTCCTAGGTTGATTCAAATGCTTAATTGAATTTACTAGATAATAGAAACATGCCTCGCCCTTTCTGAGGCGACTTTGAGTTTTTGTTCAGGTATGGATTCTGATGGACCAAGCAGCTTCAGCTCTCGCAGAGTTTCTTCTGGTGTTCGTAGGACAGCTTCGGACGTTCCCTTGCCTCGCTCGATCCGACAAGTGCGTCGGTTGATAGAGTTTGTGATTCGTCTTATCAAAGTTGATGGGACAGGGGTTCCAGATGAGGAGAAGGATGTTCCTATTGCAGATCCAGCTCCTTCTGCATCTACCTCACACCAGGATCATCTCGGCATATATGTGACTACCTGATCTTTTAGGCAATTTAAGTCGTTATCCATCAGTTCTTCTACATGCGAACAAGGTAGTGGGGATTTTTATATTGACTTGCTTCTTCCATTTTTGGCAATGGATGAACCTTGATTTGAATGTAATGTAGGTTTCCCGGATTTACTCAGTCGAAGAGGAACTGGTTCAGCATCCATTCCTTGTATATGATTCTTCATCTAGAGTATCAAGCCCTCGTGCATTCCTGGGATTTCGAGGCTTTCTTTTCTATTGTACCACGACGCTGCCCGTGGGGATGCAGACCGCTCTTTCACTGCCCAGATTTGAACTTCGGTGTAGAGGCCTCAACTTATGAGGACTTGGTATAGGTTTACATGTTTGATGATGCATATTTCATTGGCTAGACCTTTTGTTATTTGTTGGGCGCCTGTTTTTGAGTTAAGGGTTCCCTTGGGAATTTTTCCCTTCATTTATCGTTATAGGCTTATGTCGCTAAAATTTCTTTCAGAATTTTGCTCATTTCTTTTGATGGGAAGGTCAGTCCCGCCTTAGACTCCTTACATTTCATTGAATCGCCAGAATGCCCCTGCTCTTTCACATGTTGTTATTTGGGATTCATATTACTTTGTTCACCACGTCCAGAGTGACCAATATCCTGCACATAAGACGCACAACATACGCCAAAAGCTTGATGGCTCGAGCCATCAGGAGTATAATCTTATCAATGAGACATATGAAGTTAAAGTTCATGAAATTGAATGCTGGTATCTTATCGCTAAAAACATTGAAATTGAGTATAGAAATGATTTTTTAAGCAAACTGTGATTCGCTATCTTCCAGGTTTAATTTTTTTATATTTATATTTTGACTAAATTTTCATTTAACAAGTTATGAAATTGCAAAAAACTTTTAAGCATCTGTGGTCATTGTTCATGAGTAGGATACTTCATCTTCGCTCTAGGCACTGTTCTTCGCAGAATTAACATCATATGACATGTGCACTATGAGTAACGCAAACCTTAGTAAGGGTTTCTCTTCCATGACTTTAAGATGATCTCATTTCCATCTTGCAGATTTTTCTTGATTCGAAATTTTCTTTTTTTTCTTTTTTCCCTTGCTTAAATTATCTCATTTTCTAAGGCTATTCATAGTTACTCATTTAACGAGTTTTGGACTAATGACTCTCAAACCAATTAGATTTAAGGCAATAGGAGTAAAAACACCCTTTCGGGTTTACTTACTCGAGTAACAAAGGCCACGTTTCGAGACAAGTCAAGAGGTTCACTCTATTAGATCCTAGCATGAGCTTGTGCGGGGTCCAGTTTTCTTAGGCTCTAAGTTACCCATGTAGCGAGCATTTGGCCGGTGACTCCCAAACCAGATGGCTTTAGGGCACCAGGTGTAAAGACACCCCGCTGACTTAATTACTCGAGTAACCCAATCCATGATTCAGATCTGCTAAGGTCTCGCCTTCTTCTTCTTATAATGCTCATTTTCTTAGGCGTTAAGTTACCCATGTAGCGAGCGTTGGGCCAGTGACTCCCAAACCAGACGACTTTAGGGCACCAGGTGTAAAAACACCCCCCAGGCTTAATAACTCGAGTAACCCAGGCCACGATTTGAGACATTAGACAAGCTACTTATCTTTATTTTTTCATTAATTATAATTGTTGTCGCCATAGTTCATACCCCACAACTAAGAGTCAAGGTAACTGCAAAGTGCAGATATGGATATTAGGTTAATTCTGCTCCAAATAGCGATTTGACCTAGGATTTTGTGTCTAATCAAAAGGTTGAATATTTTTAATTCTCTAGTTGTTCCCGCGAGTCTTGCACCACGGACGCCTATCAGAATTAATCCAATTCATAACAAGTTAAAAAAATTGTTTTTTGAAACCTTTTTCTAAGATTTTAACGCAAGATTTATCTTAACATGTCTATCATCGCTAGTGAATGTAAATGGAGATAGAAAATAAAGAGATGAAAGAGTCATACCTCTTATGTGGATCGATGTATTCTAAGAAAAGTATAATTGGAAAAAAGACCCACTGATCTTACCGGATCGACATGGAAATGTCATGAGGGAAGTTCTGATGATGACGGACCATGCTGATGGTGCTGACTGGTGCATTTTCCTTTTTTAGGATGCCCAATAAATGCCCTAGTCTGGAGTTGTAGTGGTCTCCGACATTGATCTAGTCTTATTTGTTGTAAGGGTCCTAATATCAGGTTGTTGCTGATTCTAAAATTTCACCAGTCTTGCTTATCATCTAGGGTAATCATTTTAGTGTATGTTTGATAGATGGGTTGATAAGATGCTGAGATTGCAAGAGTCTTTTACCTCTAGAACCAAATGGTGAACAAGTAGCGGATATGGGCTTTGATGTTTGGATGCCCCAGTCATTGTTTCTGACTGTAGGCGCAATTGACTTTGATGATTTTCTTCCGATTTGACGAAGGTTTGGGATTGAGGGTGTCGGCTTGCATTGTTGATTCAATACTTGTTGTGATAACTTTGGGTTATATTTATACTTACTGATGATCATTCTTAAAATATATGTAAGACCCCAAATTTTTATAAATAAAATTTAATTTTCTCTAAATATTATTCTAAATAGTTAGGTGATAATTTAATAATTTTATAGTAATTGGTGATATGTGCAAATTTTATAAAGTAAGCAAGTTGTCATTAAATATTCGTTTTGTCGGTGAATATTCATTCGGTCAGGGAATATTTTTTTTATTGGGAAATATTTGTACGACGGCGCAATCATTGGTGTACTCCACAACAGAATAACTGTCGGATATAGAAAGCGACAGAAATAACCTTTTTATAAAAATAACGGCAAAACTTTTACCGTTAAACTGTTGAAATAACAGGTGATAAAAGTGTAGTAATACACGTTGTTACACAATAACACATGGTATTGCACAATATCTTTGATTATTGATGCTTGCGTAAGAAGTCACTTAGTTTCATTCAATAATTGCCACAGTAGTTGCTGCATAGTATCTCATATTATTGATTCAATTATTGTCACAATATCATTTGCACAATATTTTATATTATTAAATCAATAATTGTCACAACACAATAACTCATATTATTGAAATGATATTATTAGATAAGCATTATTGACAATGTCTAGAATGTTCTGCCGAGGAAAGAGGTTAGGTTATCTAATTGCGCGATAATAAGGAGAAATCTTTATCGGAAAGCCCCCTCTTTCTTGGGAACGATCTGGTTGTCAATATTGAAATCTATAATATTAATGGTGTATAATTATTAAAAAGATTAAAGATTTTGTTGATTAAAGATAAGTGAATTACAAAAGTTAAGGGGGAATAATTAGAACTTGAAAAACTTTAAGAGTACCAAGGTGTAATAAGTTTACCAATCCATGTGAACTTGAATCAACCAATCAGAGAAGAGGTGATGCATGCATGATGTAAGCATGACATCATCCTTAAAGAAACACAAAGATGATGTCATCAGGTGGAAGATTATGGAGGGACAAAGGTGCAATAAATTAAGTACTAAAGTGTAATTAACCTTGATATCAAACTGTAATAAGCCTAGCCCCTAACATGCAATTATCGAAACTATGTTTTCCTATAAATAGAGAGCCAAGTGTTAGGTTTGTAGCAGTATTTGAGAATTATTTTTGAAAATATGGAGATAAGCAATGGAGCATATGATACCATTAAGACACCGCCAATCAATAACCAGGATAATGTGAATTATGAAGGCAATAATCCTCCTGTAAACAACACCACCGACGAAATGATGAATGATGGGGTTTTTAAGAGCTTTCTACAATTCACACAACACCAGACGAGAGAGACTCCTATTGTGACTCCCCCAAAATAGGTATACATCACCCATTCTGAGTCGCCAGATACATAGTACAAAATTCAGATACAACTTCATTTATACAACTGTTGAGCTGTCATGTAGAATACGACCACAGTTAACTGTGAATTTTAATACAAATGTATGTAACTCTCATGGTGCCTCGACCACAACCTTACAATGGTACTTTACATAAAAGTATAGTCAAAAACTATTTTAGAAATTAAAATCTTTCGGAAGTGCTCAAGGAAGCTTTCGTACATGGGAGGCCATACGTCTAGGTTATAATAGATATCATATGGCCACAGAATTATCCTTGGTTGATCCAATAGACCCCAAAGAAAAACGAGAAGATTAATATCATCTTCTTTCCAATAGTGAGTCTTCTCTTGATATATAACTATCTCCACTGTTTCCAAGTGAATATTATATTTTAAATCAACTCCAAGATCATATAGGTAGTGCCCGTAGATATACTCAACAAGTGGATGCGCACAATCCTGTCTTATGATAACACGAGGTTGTATGTCATTAGACATCTTGTGTGATAGTGGCAAAACACCCTTCCAAAGTTGGGTTCGCCTCACCCTATTTGATTCACCAAATATAACTACTAAATGATGTATAGAATATAACACACTTTTCTATACTGTTTAGGGAGAACCTCCACAGCTAGAGACCACTGTTCTATTCCCTTGTTATCCTCGCTCGACTCGGCAACACTCTTACGGTAACATTCTTATTACCTGAAAGGAATTATGAAGCAGAAAAGGTGAGCACAATTAGCCCAGTAAAGAATATCATGACTAAAGATAATTAAATTATCAATGGCTTTCATCAATAATAAATCAGAGATTTAGAACATATGGTAGATGATAAAACTTTTTAACCATAGTTGCAGCGGAACAAGCAATCCATTAGAAGAGTCAAATAGACCATCAGGTCTATTATCTTCTCCATGTTAAAAGTCCACCAATAATATTTTATCCCTGTAACATCAATCAACAATTCCTGTCCACAATCATATGAATAACTCATAATCATAATTGTGATTCTGAATTCCCTTTTCACACCCAGGACGAAGATGATTCTCATCACCTATCTTCACCTGAAATATCACAAATCATGGTTATACCAAATCACAATTTCTTCTCATAATCATACTAATAAATTGATCTTTGTACTACAGGCCAAAGATATACAACTGTAAAAACCAATAATGCTGAGACTCAGCTAAACAAATAATCCACATCATCGAATCACCCCTGCACTACGGCCAAGGATATTCGTTAATATCACAGCCATGAATTATCCATGCACTACGGCCAAGGATATTCATGATTATCACATCCATGAATTAATATTTCATTGCTGAGACTCAATTCAATAATTAATCCATATCATCAAATCATCCCTGCAAATGATATTCTTTAGTATCACGACCACGAATTATCCATGCACTACGGGCCAAAGATAATCGTGTTTTCATCAACGGTCCTGATCATGCCATAAAACAATTCATCTTTGCACCCTTGGCCGAAGAGAATCCATAGCCATAATCATACCAAAAATTGTCCATCAATGCACTACGGGCCAATGATGACTTTTTCATTAGTATCACAACCCCAAATTATCCATGCACCACGGGCCAAAGATAATCGTGTTTTTATCAACGGTCCTGATCATGCAATAAAATAATTCATCTTTGCACCATTGGCCGAAGAGAATCCATAGCCATAATCATACCAAAAACTGTCCATCAATGCACTACGGGCCAATGAGGACTTTTACCACGTCATTTGTAACATTACGGTCATGATTATACCGAATAATCCCTGGTCATAATCATACCAAGTCCATCTATGAACTACAGGCCACAGATGACTTTCAACAAAATATAAATATGAGGATGATGACAATGATATAAGAATTCAATAAAACAAGTTCAAGAATTAATTTAACCAAGAACTAATAACGTCTCATTTACTCATCACTAGATTATTTTCATAAAAAATACCAAATCAGTCCCAAAAATTATTCTTTTCTGGGATTAAGCATAATATACTCCCATATTGAACATATATTTTTCTCGGAATTTTTAAAATTCATTTACTATTTTTCAAAAATCAATTTCTAATTAATTCCTTAAGAAATTAGCTACCTTAAGTTTAACTCCAGAAATTCCCAAATCTTAGCAGGATCTTACACATGTTAACGTGATCTTCCAGTTTCAATTTCATGGTCATCAGAGTTATAGAAATCCGGTTATAGTATTTTTTGTCGGAAAAACCTAAATATTGAAATGGTCATAACTTGCTCATTTTAAGTCGAAATGAGCTCAGTTTTGGACAGGAGGTACTTTATACCATATACTTTCATGTTCTAAAAGGCCAGAATTTTTCTCACAAATTAAGTGGCCAAAACAACCCTTTTAAATTTCTGGGCAATAGCATTTTTCTCTTTTGCAGCTTTTGACTCCTTTGCTAAAGTCAGTCCACACGAAAATCTTCAACACAATTTACAGTGATTCCACTTGGATAAGTTACAAAATGCATAGATCTAACTCTATAACTTGACCTCACTCAAAAATTCAAAATATAATAGGAGATATGGTCAATTGATATTTATGTTCTGTTTTCACCAAAATCTAATTTTCAACTCTTTGTGATTTCTAAGAAACTTTCATGTTTTCACATAATAACCAACATAACTCATCATAACACTTACTAATACTCAAAAAATATGAGGACATCATGTATACAGATCATTTAGGAATGAATACACAGGATCGTTCACCATGCATGTGGTAATCCACATAGACAAGTTATTCCAACAGAATAATAAAGAATGGAATAACAAGAGGATTCACCATGCGTGCGATAGACTGTACAGACATGTTATTCTCAACTAAATAATAAATAATGGAACCAGTTCCAGCGTAAACGCACATGACAGGATATTCCTGACAGAATAGTAAAGACGGAACCAGGTCCGGCGTAAAACGCACAGATAGGATATTCCAACAGAATAATAAAGACGAAACCAGGTCCGACGTAGAACGTACAGATATGATGTTCCAACAGAATGATAAATAATGGAACCAGGTCCGGCGTAAACGCACAGACAGGATGTTCCAAAAGAATGATAAAGAATGGAATAACAGAAGAATTTCACCACGTATAGGGTAGCCCGCGTATACAGGTTATTCCAATAGAATAATAAAGAATGGAATAACAAAAGTTCTCTTCATGGATAAGAAAGAAATAATACTCCCTACCTTGGAAAAATTGGATACTGGAATAGTGAGGTAGCAGACTTCTCTTCTTCTTTCTCTCTATAATTTCTCTCTATAATTTCTCTCTATAATAAATGCTCTATAGCTTTAGTGAATTGATGAGAAATGAAGGAAGAATGAGCTTCTATTTATAGGAAAATATATTTTCGATAATTGCACGTTTTGGGTCTCGAAATATTACAGTACAATACCTCCAACTTTTCTTTCATTTTTAATTTAGTCCTGTAAGTATTATCAATCTTGCACCAACTCCCCTAATAGTACAAGAATGTGATTCAATAGTATACATATGTGAACAAATAGTTATAATCATGTGAAATAATAGCAATCAATTACTCATTTATCCGGTTAAATACCCAATTGGTCAATATAACCTCCAGACATCAATTATTATCGAAATAAATGTCGATTTTCATTAACACAAATAATTCCAACATAATGAAACTATTTTTATCAAAAATATAAATTTTAAAATTTCAAAGTTTGACTTTTCTCGAAAAAGTTAACTGTTGACTTTTTGACCAAATAGTAAAAATCGGAAAATTTTGTGTTTATAATCTATTTTTACTAATTTCATCGCTCCGAACTCAAATATCATGTCCACATATCCAAATTCAACTCAGAGTACAACTTCAATATTAATAACATTCATCATTAATATTATAACTCATAATATTTAACAACCAGGTCGTTCCTAGGAAAGCGGGGGCTTTCCGATAAGGATTCCTCCTTATTGGCACGCAATTAGTTGACTAAACCTCTCCTTGACAGAAATATTACAAATAATAATATGAATAACTTTGCCATCTCAATTATTGATTTAATAATATAATATATTATACATATGATACTGCTACAATAATTGAATCAATAATATGAGAGATATGATGCAGCAATTACTGTAGCAATAATTGAATATAACTGAGTGACTTATCACGTAAGCATCAATAATCAATACCGTGCTATTTCACAAAATAAAAAAAATTGAATACTTTTATTTCATAAAATTCGGGGTCTCACAATCACCCCTCCATATGAAATTTTGCCCACGAAATTTACGTACGTACCTGATATTCGAAGAGATGAGAATACCTTGCTTTCTTTTCGGATTGTACCTTCCCGATTATATCCTCTGTATCATGATTTTTTCATTGCTCATCTCCTGTATTTCAGATATCATTCTAGAATATATCTTTAAAACAAAGGTTAATTGACATATAAAATTTGTCAACTTATCAAGTAAACAATTTCAGCTTAGGTAAGTCACACACTAGCGAAGTATATAACTCGTCTCTCCCCTCCTAGTTCTAGACTCTTATCTCCGCCAGCGACCATATCCCTAAGCTCTGATACCAACTGTGACGCCCCTAAAACAGATATACATCACCAATTCTGAGTCGCCAGATACATAGTACAAAATTCAGATACAACTTCATTTATACAACTGTTGAGCTGTCAGTGTAGAATACGACCACAGTTAACTGTGAGTTTTAATACAAATATATGTAACTCTTATGGTGCCTCGACCACAACCTTACAATGGTACTTTACATAAAAGTATAGTCAAAAACTGTTTTCGAAATTAAAATCTTTGGAAAGTGCTCAAGGAAACTTTCGTACATGGGAGGCCATGCGTCTAGGTTATAATAGATATCATACAGCCACAGAATTATCCTTGGTTGACCCAATAGACCCCAAAGAAAAAGGAGAAGATCACTATCATCTTCTTTCCAATATAGAGTCTTCTCTTGATATATAACTATCTCCACTGTTTCCAAGTGAATATTATATTTTAAATCAAATCCAAGATCATATTGGTAGTGCCCATAGATATACTTAGCAAGTGGATGCGCACAACCCTATCTTATGATAACACAAGGTTGTATGTCATTAGACATCTTGTGTGATAGTGGCAAAACACCCTTCCAAAGTTGGGTTTGCCTCACCCTATTTGATTCACCAAATATAACTACTAAATGATGTATAGAATATAACACACTTTTCTATACTGTTTAGGGAGAACCTCCACAGCTAGAGACCACTGTTCTATTCCCCTGTTATCCCCGCTCGACCCGGCAACACTCTTACGGCAACACTTTTATTATCTGAAAGGAATTATGAAACAGAAAGGGTGAGCACAACTAGCCAGTAAAGAATATCATGACTAAAGATAATTAAATTATCAATAGCTTTCATCAATAATAAATCAGAGATTTAGAACATATGGTAGATGATAAAACTTTTCAACCATAGTTGCAGCGGAACGAACAATCCACTAGAAGAGTCAAATAGACCATCAGGTCAATTATCTTCTCCATGTTAAAAGTCCACCAATAATATTTTATCCCTGTAACATCAATCAACAATTCCTGTCCACAATCATATGAATAACTCATAATCATAATTGTGATTCTGAATTCCCTTTTCGCACCCAAAACGAAGATGATTCTCATCACATATCTTCACCTGAAATATCACAAATTATGGTTATACCAAATCACAATTTCTGCTCATAATCATACTAATAAATTGATCTTTGTACTACAGGCCAAAGATATACAACTGTAAAACCAATAATGCTGAGACTCAGCTTAACAAATAATCCTCATCATAGAATCACTCCTGCACTACGGCCAAGGATATTTGTTAATATCACATCCATGAATTATCGATGCACTACGGCCAAGGATATTCATTATTATCACATCCATAAATTAATATTTCATTACTGAGACTCAGTTCAATAATTAATCCACATCATCAAATTATCCCTGTAAATGATATTCTTTAGTATCACGACCACGAATTATCCATGCACTACGGGCCAAAGATAATCGTGTTTTCATCAACGGTCCTGATCATGCCATAAAACAATTCATCTTTGCACCCTTGGCCGAAGAGAATCCATAGCCATAATCATACCAAAAACAGTCCATCAATGCAATACGGGCCGATGAGGACTTTTTCATTAGTATCACAACCGCAAATTATCCATGCACTACGGGCCAAAGATAATCGTGTTTTTATCAACGGTCTTGATCATGCTATAAAACAATTCATCTTTGTACCCTTGGCCGAAGAGAATCCATAGCCATAATCATACCAAAAACTGTCCACCAATGCACTACGAGCCAATGAGGACTTTTACCACGTCATTTGTAACATTACGATCACGATTATACTGAATAATCCCTGGTCATAATCATACCAAGTCCATCTATGCACTACAGGCCACAGACGACTTTCAAAAAATATAAATATGAGGATAATGACAATGATATAAGAATTCAATAAAACAAGTTCAAGAATTAATTTAACCAAGAACTAATAACGTCTCATTTACTCGTCACTAGATTATTTTCATAAAAATACCAAATCAGTCCCAAAAATTATTCTTTTTGGGATTAAGCATAATATAGTCCCATTTGAACATATATTTTTCTCAAAATTTTTAAAATTCATTTACTATTTTTCAAAAATCAATTTCTAATTAATTCCTTAAGAAATTAGCTACCTTAAGTTTAACTCTAAAAATTCCCAAATCTTAGCAGGATCTTACACATGTTAACGTGAGCTTCCAGTTTAAATTTCATGGTCATCGGAGTTATAGAGCTCCGAATATAGTATTTTTCGTCGAAAAAACCTAAATATTGAAATGGTCATAACTTGCTCATTTTAAGTCGGAATGAGCTCAGTTTTGGACAGGAGGTACTTTATACCATATACTTTCATGTCCCAAAAGGCCAAAATTTTTCTCATAAATTAAGTGGCCGAAACAACCCTTTTAAATTTCTGGGTAATAGCATTTTTCTCTTTTACAACTTTTGACTCCTTTGCTAAAGTCAGTCTACATGAAAATCTACAACACCCTTTACAGTTATTCCACTTGGATAAGTTACAAAACTCATAGATCTAACTCTAAAACTTGACCTCACTCAAAAATTCAAAATAAAATAGGAGATATGGTCAATTGAATTTTATGTTCCGTTTTCACCAAAATCTGATTTTTAACTCTTTGTGATTTCTAAGAAACTTTCATGTTTTCACATAATAACCAACATAACTCATCATAACACTTACTAATACTCAAAACATATGAGGACATCATGTATACAGATCATTTCCACAATTTAATAAGGAATGAATACACAAGATCGTTCACCATGCATGTGGTAATCCACATAGACATGTTATTCCAACAGAATAATAAAGAATGAATAATAAGAGGATTCACCATGCGTGCGATAGACTGCACAAACAGGTTATTCTCAACAGAATAATAAATAATGGAACCAAGTCTGGCGTAAACGCACTGACAGGATATTCCGACAGAATAGTAAAGACGGAACCAGGTCCGGCGTAAAACGCACAGATAGGATATTCCAACAGAATAATAAAGACGAAACCAAGTTCGGCGTAGAACGCACAAACAAGATGTTCCAACAGAATGATAAATAATGGAACCAGGTCCGGCGTAAACGCACAGACAGAATGTACAAACAGAATGATAAAGAATGAAATAACAGAAGAATTTCACCAAGTATAGGGTAGCCCGTGTATACAGGTTATTCCAATAAAATAATAAAGAATGGAATAACAGAAGTTCTCTTCATGGATAAGAAAGAAATAATACTCCCTACCTTGGAAAAACTGGATACTGGAATTGTGACACCCCCAAAATAGGTATACAACACCCATTCTGAGTCGCCAAATACATGGTACAGAAATAACTACAACTTTATTAATACAACATAAAAACTGTGAGTTTAAATACAAATATTGTCATCTAGACAATATCCACACTCAAATAAGTCCTCATTACAATTATTAATACACTATTTTACATAATAGTGAGGACTACTAGAACAACTTCAAGAACCATCATTCCACACCCCGACTAGTACTCGCTACATTCTCACCTCCTGAGAAGAAAAATGGAACAACAAGGAAAAGGGTGAGCTCAACTAGCCCAGTAAAGAACATTATGAGTAAGATAATATAGAACAAATTATCGTTAGTCCTCAACAGGAAAAAATCTAATAGAATACAATAGACAACCAGTTTTAAATCAATCTTTGCAGCGAAAATAATAATTCATTAGAAAAGTTAAGTAGAGAATGCAAACTATTATCTTCTATATATGAATTTAAAAGTTCATCGTCGATAATTTATCCCTGTAACATCAATCAATATATATCTAGAATCAAATATTCATCTTTTCACTTCAGGCCAAAGATATTCATCAGTTGGTCATGTTCATCTAAACACCTATTCATCTTTGCCCTACGGGCCAAAGATATTAATCAGTCGGTCATGTTCTTCTCAACACCTGTTCATCTTTGCACTATGGGCCAAAGATATTCATCAAGAAATCATTCATCTTTGCACTACGGGCCAAAGATATTCAGTTATATCATCATTTAGGACTGAGGATTGTGACGCCCCCAAAACATGTATACATTACCCAATCCATTCCGAGTCACCAAATACATAGTACAGAAACAACTAAAACTTCATTAATACAATTGTCGTGCAAAATACGACAACACATAAACTGTGAGTTTAAATACAAATATTGTCTTCTAGACAATATCCACACTCAAATAAGTCATCATTACAATTATTGATACACTATTTCACAAAATAGTGAGGACTACTAAAACAACTGTCTTGAACTATTACTCCACACCCCGACTAGTTCCCGCTATATTCTCGTCTCCTGATAAGAAAAATGGAATAAAAAGGAAAAGGGTGAGCTCAACTAGCCCAGTAAAGAATATTATGATTAAGATAATGTACAACAAATTATCATTAGTGTTCAACAGATAAAAATCTGATAGAATACAATAGACAACAAGTTTTAGATCAACAACTGCAGCGGAAACAACAATTCATTAGAAGAGTTAAGTAGAGAATGAAATCTACTATCATCTATGAATTTAAAAGTCCATCATTGATATTTTATCCCTGTAACATCAATCAATATACATCATAAATCAAATAGTCATGTTTGCACTACAGGCCAAAGATATTCATCTGTTGGTCATGTTCATCTCAACACCTGTTTATCTTTGCACTACGGGCCGAAAGATATTCATCAGTTGGTCATGTTCATCTAAACACCTGTTCATCTTTGCACTACGGGCCAAATATATTCATCATAAAATCATTCATCTTTGCACTACGGGCCAAAGATATTCAGTTATATCATCATTTAGGAATGAGGATGATGAAAAATATTTTAAAGAAAACGAATCCAGTGAAACAAAAGAATAAATATTAAGGATTCGTACTTTACACAATCCAAGTTCAAAAATACTTCATAAGTAATCAGAGTGGAGTAAAATTCAAGAATGAAGACCAAAACATAGATCCAATCAAAGATAGGAATCATAACAGACAATCTTGGACATAGAAAAGAAAATTTAATTTTTCTATGAATAGTGTCGTATTCGTGAATAGTGTCGTATACGTGAATAGTATCGTATACGTGAATAGTAACTCTGACACCAAAAGATAGAAATTTCACAAAAAAAACATCATCATGCTTCATGAATAGTACTCGTGAATAGTAACTCGTGAATAGTAACTCATGAATAGTAACTCGTGAATAGTAATTCATGAATAGTAACCCCGACATGATAAAGTTCCAAATTTAATAAAAAAATTCTGACCAATATTTCGGCATAATGATATTGAAGAAATAATATCATTTACGAAGAAAATAACATCACTTACCTCAGAAAGAATAGTACTTCTGACTGGAATACTAGATATAGTGCTGAAAGAACTTGCACCGTATAGCAATACTCAAAGTACTAAAATACTCATAAAAATACGCTAGATATATAGAGAGAGAAAGAGAGAGAAAACTTTAGTTTCTGGTGTGATTTTCAATTCTAACCTAAGCACCCTATTTATAGGAAAATGCTTAGAACACCAAAGTAGAAAATTTAATATAATATTAATATTTTCAAAACTTATTCATACGCACACCTTTGAATCTGATTTCAGCCACCAAAATAGTCCACCATAATGACAAAAATGTTTTTCTAAACAAAAATATTTAAAACTTCCAAAATTTAATTATTTCAGAACTTCGGAACTTCAATAATTCATAATAAATAGCCATTTTATCAGAAAATTCGAATCTCACAAATTTTTATAGGAAATTCAATTCTCTACAACTTTGCAGAAGAAAGTTTTTTCAAATTCCAAACAGAAATTGACCGAAATTCATAAACGACGAATTTACAGGCTATAATCAAATTTCAGTCAAGAAATGGGGTCCACCGACACACAAAATATGTGTTAATCATTTAATGCAACAAAAATACTCTTCCTCCTCATATACTCATATATCCCACATTCATTGTAAAACATCACCATTATTATATAATATAATAAAATATTATTTTATCAAAAAAGATAAAATATCAATTTTTAACAATTGTCACTTTAAAAATTTTCTCCATCTATATTCACATAAAATCAATATTTTCCTCATCATATAAATTAATAATTAATTATCCACAAATAATATTACAGAATCACAGTACTGGCAACCAGGCCGTTCCCAGGAAAGAGGGGGCTTTCCAATAAGAATTTCTCCTTACTGGCGCGCAATTAGGTGACCAAACCTCTCCTTAGACAGAACTTTCTAGACTATTGCCAATAATGTTTTCTAATAATATTATTCAGATAATATGAATTATTGCTTCGATAATGAAAAATACTGTGTAGTAACATTTATTGAAACAACAGTAATATAAAATATCAACGCAGCAATTATTGAATCAATAAAATAAAATACTGAACAGTAACTACTGTAACAATTATTGAGTAGTGCCTTCTTACGTAAGAATCAACAATTGGTGCAATACCGTGTGCTACTGTGCAACAATGCGTATTATTGTGTTTTAACCATTGGGTATTCCAACAGTATTAACGGTAACAACTACGCCGTTATTTATAACCAACTTATACTTGTCGTTTTCTTCATCCAATCGCTTTCCGTTATGGGCCCACAGAAGGTTGCGCCGTCGTACGAATATTCCCCGACAGTAAGAATATTCCACGACCAAACGAATATTCTCCAACAACAATGAGTATTTTATAACCACTTGCTTATTTGAAATGTTTGTGTATTTTACCCATAACTAACCACATTTAATCAAATCAACCCTTACTATTTCAAAATGATAAATAGAGGAATTAAATTTCAATTATTAATAATTTGGGGTCTTACAACCTCCACTCCTTATGAAATTTTGTCCTCGAAATTGACGTACGTACCTGGTGTTTCAAAAAGATGAGGATACCTCGCTTTCATTTCTGTTTCCAACTCCCAGGTCATTTCCTCAATAGCATGGTTTCTCCATAAAACTTTAACTTGTGGTATGACTTTCGTACGTAGGACATGCTCCTTCCTATCCAAAATCTTGACAGTTACCTCTTCATACGTTAAGTCTTCGGCTATCTCATCCGATTCTAAATCAATAACATGGTTCGGGTCGTCCACATATTTACGTAACATCGATACGTGAAAATGTTATGAACACGCGTCATATTTGGCGGTAAAACGAGTCTATAGACCACAGTTTCTATTCGATCTAGGATTTCAAATGGACTAATAAATTGAAGGTTTGAGCTTTCCTCACCTCGCTAATTCTCGCTTTTGGAATAACAACTTCTTGTACCTCCTTCTTCATATTCATCAGCTCCGGTGTGTAGCTTGAACGTTTTTAACTTTATCGATTAAAGTCAATTGTACTCGTATATCATCACATGGGTACCTAGAGTCTTCAACTCTATCATTTGTAAGTCATACAAAATGGGTCTTTGACAATATCGCATTCATACTCGTATACGATCTTTTACTCAACACGTCAGCTACCACGTTCGCTTTTCCAAGATGGTATGGTCAAAATATGTGTCGAAATGAGTCTCCCCTTGAGTTCTTCAAAGCTCTTCTCACATTCCTTGCTCCATTCGAATTTTGTATCTCTATGAGTCAACTGAGTTAATGGAGTAGCGATTCGAGAAAATCTTTCCACAAAATCTTCGATAATAACCAACTAAGCATAGAAAGCTACGTATTTCGATTACTGACTTAGGTTGCTCTCAATTGTGACTCATATCCCAATCTTGGATAGCACGTCACAATGACACCTATCAGTTTACTACCACACAAATATGGCTTCTCCTACAGAGAGTCTGGCTTCGGTGCATTCCACAAAGGAAGTCACCAGATAAAGGCTTGGGTACACAATTCTATAGTTAGGTTTTTAACTCCTGAAGTTCAATAGGAGCCATGAGATTTTTAGAAATAGGTTTTGTATCGGGTTCAAAGTCGATACAAAATTCAATATCACACTTTAGGAGTAAGCCAAGAAATTTTTTAGGAAATACATCAGGAAATTTACTAACAACAAAAATATCAATTAAATCTAACGTATTTTTGTTTAAGTCCATAACATGGCTAAAAAAGCTTGACATCCGTTTTTAAATAAACGAATGACTTTATGGCTTGATATGAAAGTGTTTGACTTCAATGGTTTGGTTGCTTGAATTCGAATAACAGGTTGCTTAGGAATATGAAAACTAACAACCTTACGAAAGCAATCAATTTGGCATGATGAGTAGTTAATCAATCAATCCCCAAAATCACATAAAAAGCAAGTATCTTTAAAGAAATAAGGTCAACAGGTAATGTGATGGTGCCAACTTGGATCAAACAAGATTTATAAACAGTGGATGTAACGAAAGTTTCTCATAACGGAGTTTCAACAGATAAGTCAAAGTCTAATTTTTTCCGGAGTCAAGTTTAAATGTTGAGTATAAGCAGGAGAGATAAATGAATGGGTAGAACCGGTATCTAATAAGGTATAAACTTCGTAAGAATTTATAATTACCTAACCCGTGCTAACTTCGTTTGGGTTCCTCGCATTCTGACCAGTCATAAAAAACGCTCTTCCAGGAACCATTGACTTTGACTTGTCCGGGACAGCCTTTGGAGTCACCATCCCCGCCGGACTGGGTTTCGCTACCGTACAATCTCGAGCGATATGACCTTCTTTTCCATAATTATAACATACCTTGGAAGGTTGTGAACAGTTTGGACTTATGTGTCCCTCTTCTCCGCATCTGTAGCATCTAACTGGCGGTCTTTCTCCTCCTCTAAAATTCGTTGCTGGTGTTGGTGCCGACGTCTTTCCGTCATTGTTAAATCTTCTCTTTTTGAAATTTACACTTGAATTATTTCTTCTATTATCTTGGCCATGATTACTACCGAGGTGGTTACCATTTCTGCCATTATAATTTAATCCACGATGGTTATCATTGTTCCGATGACCGTCGCCACCGGTACGATTATCATCGAGTTGTTGGTCATTATTCTTCAATTGAGCCGACTCATTATCGCGCTCCAATAATTGAGCCCTATTCACAACATCTGAATATAAACAAAGTTTGTGAGAAATGAGGTATTGACTTATTTTGGGTTTCAAACCTCGCAGAAACATTCGTGTCATTCTTTCCTCATTATCAACCAAATGGGATGCAAATCGAGACAACTCGGCAAACTTAGCTTCGTACTGCGACACGTTCATATTGTTTTGCTCCAGCTTGATGAACTCTACCTCCTTCATGTGACGAGTACTTTCGGGAAAGTACTTATCGTTAAACAATTCTTGGAACTTCTCTGAAGACATCTTCAGTGCGGTAGACTGAGTACGCTTTACGGATTCCCACCAATAATCTGCCTCTCATCGTAACATGAAGGTGGCGAAATGAACCTTTTGCTCCTCTGAGCATCCCAAGACATCAAATATTTTAGTGATTTGTTTTATCCACGTCTCTGCCGTAAGTGGTTCTGGCTTTCCCAAAAACTCCGGCGGTCCTAACTCCTTGAACTGCTTAGCGGTGACCATCCGTGATTTGCCAGTGTTTCCTCCTGCATTTTGAACAGTAGTCTCTCTCGTTTGGTTTTGTATGAACTACAAAAAGCTCCTAAACATCCCGTCGTTCATCGTCTGCTCAGTGGTGTTGTTTACAGGAGGAATATTGCCTTCCTGTTGCACGTTCCCCTGGGTGGTGATTAAAGGTGTTTCCACGGTCTCATTAACTCCACTGTTAACATTCTCAGTCGACATTCTCAAATACTGCCATAAAACAAGGGTTAATTAAACAAATTAACATATCACATATTAACCATATAGTTCGACTGACCAATAAATAAGCTTAGGTATGACATACTAGCGAAGGATTACTCGTCTCTCCCCTCCTAGTACTATTCTCCGATCTCCGCCAGAGATCATATCCCTAAGCTCTGATACCAACTGTGATGCCCCCAAAATAGGTATACATCACCCAACCCATTCTGAGTCGCCAAATACATGGTACAGAAACAACTACAACTTCATTAATACAATTGTCGTGAAAAATACGACAACACATAAACTGCGAGTTTAATTACAAATATTGTCTTCTAGACAAGATCCACACTCAAATAAGTTCTCATTACAATTATTGATACACTATTTCACAAAATAGTTAGGACTACTAAAACAACTGTCTTGAACCATTACTCCACACCCCGACTAGTTCCCGTTATATTCTCGTCTCCTGAGAAGAAAAATGGAACAAAAAGGAAAAGGGTGAGCTCAACTAGCCCAGTAAAGAATATTATGACTAAGATAATGTACAAAAAATTATCATTAGTCTTCAACAGGAAAAAATCTGATAGAATACAATAGACAACAAGTTTTAGATCAACAACTGCAGCGGAAACAACAATTCATTAGAAGAGTTAAGTAGAGAATGAAATCTACTATCATCAATGAATTTAAAAGTCCATCATTGATATTTTATCCCTGTAACATCAATCAATATACATCATAAATCAAATTGTCATCTTTGCACTACAGGCCAAAGATATTCATATGTTGGTCATGTTCATCTCAACACCTGTTCATCTTTGCACTACGGGCCAAAGATATTCATCAGTTGGTCATGTTCATCTAAACACTTGTTCATCTTTGCACTACGGGCCAAAGATATTCATCATAAAATCATTCATGTTTGCACTATGGGCCAAAGATATTCAGTTATATCATCATTTAGGACTGAGGATGATGAAAAATATTTTAAAGAAAACGAATCCAGTGAAACAAAAGAATAAATATTAAGGATTCGTACTTTACACAATCCAAGTTCAAAAATACTTCATAAGTAATCAGAGTGGAGTAAAATTCAAGAATGAAGACCAAAACATAGATCCAATCAAAGATAGGAATCATAACAGACAATCTTGGACATAGAAAAGAAAATTTAATTTTTCTGTGAATAGTATCGTATTCGTGAATAGTGTCGTATACGTGAATAGTGTCGTATACGTGAATAGTAACTCTAACCCCAAAATATAGAAATTTCACAAAAAACATCATCATGCTTCATGAATAGTACTCATAAATAGTAACTCGTGAATAGTAACTTATGAATAGAACTTGCACCGTATAGCAATACTCAAAGTACTAAAATACTCACAAAAATATGCTCGATATATAGAGAGAGAAAGAGAGAGAAAACTTTAGTTTCTAGTGTGATTTTCAATTCTAACCTAAGCACCCCTATTTATAGGAAAATGCTTAGAACACCAAAGCATAAAATTTAATAAAATATTAATATTTTCAAAACTTATTCATACGCACACCTTTGAATCTGATTTCAGCCTCCAAAATAGTCCACGATAATGACAAAAATGTTTTTCTAAACAAAAATATTTAAAACTTCCAAAATTTAATTATCTCGGAACTTCAGAACTTCAATAATTCATAATAAATAGCTCTTTTATTAGAAAATTCGAATCTCGCGAATTTTTATAGGAAATTCAATTCTCTACAACTTTGCAGAGGAAAGTTTTTCCAAATTCCAAACAGATGAATATCTTTGGCCTGTAGTGCAAAGATGACTATTTGATTTATGATGTATATTTGTAACTCACGGCTGGTCGCTGCCAAGTAATTCAAGTAGTTGGGACCGCTGGAGTTTTTGGGAAAGCAATGTTCCGGAAAGCTTAGAAAAAGCTCTACAACATAGTTCAAGTTCCAAGCCAAGAACATAACATGAACATGAAAGCCCAAATGATATCCGGATTGCTTTTCCTTGCATTTTTATACCAATAGTCGCTCACATCATTCCCAAACCTAAGATCTACAAAATGAACACTAAATGCATTAAAAGTAACCAAGAAACGTGAGTTTAAGCAACTAATTCAAGTAATAGATACCGGATAAGTAGGTATAAAACCAACTTATCAGAAAGCCAGAGCCACTCAAGGCAGAAACTTGGATTAAGCAGATCACCAAAATATTTGATGTCATGGGATGCACAGAGGATCAAATGGTTCCCTTTGCCAACTTTATGTTGCGTGGAGAGGCAGATTACTAGTGGGAATCTATAAAACGTACTTATATTTTTGCACTTAAGATGACTTGGGTGAAGTTTCAGGAATTGTTTAGCGACAAGTATTTTCAAGGAAATATTTTTTATATGAAGGAGGTGAAATTCATCAAACTAGAACAAAACAATATAACTGTATCACAATACGAGGCCAAGTTTGCGAAATTATCCTGGTTTGCATCCCATTTGGTGGATAATGAGGAACAAATGACATGAATGTTTCTGAGAGGTTTGAAACCTAAAATTCGTCAATACCTCATTTCTCATAAACTTTGGTTATATTCAGATGTTGTGAATAGGGCTTAATTATTGGAGTGAGATAATGAGAGTTTTCAACCGAAAAACAATAATCCACAGCACGATAATAGTCGTACCAATGACAACGGTCATTGGAACAATGATTACCAGCGTGAGGAAATTATCATGCCAGAAATTGTAACCACTTCGGTCGTAATTCTGGCCAAGATAATAAAAGAAATGAGTCAAGTGAAAATTTTAAAAAGCGAAGATTCAACAATGACAGAACATATCGGCAGCAACACCTGCACCAACACCCGTTTCTAGGGAAGGAGAACGACCACCAGTCGTATGTTAGAAATGCAAACAAGAGGGGGACATTAGTCCAAACTTTACACAATAACCCAAAGTGTGCTACAGTTACTGAAAAGAAGGTCATATAGATCAAGTGTGCCCTATAGCGAAGTCGAGTCCAGCTGGGATGGTGACACCAAAGGTTGTCCCGGACAAGTCAAAGTCGATGGTTCAAGAGAGATCTTTTGTCGTGACTTCCCAAAAAGCGAGGAACCTGAACGAATTTATCACGGTAAACTAATCATAAACTCTTGTGAAGCATATGCCTTATTAGATACCGGATCTACCCACTCTTTTATTTCACCTACTTGTGCTCAACGTTTAAACTTGACCCCTGACAAATTAGACTTTGACTTATCTGTTGAAACTTCATTGGGAGAAACCTTTGTTACATCCACCATTTATAAATCTTGTTTGATTTAAATTGGCACCCTCACATTACTGGTTGATCTCATCTATTTGGAAATACTTGTATTTGATGTGATTTTAGGAATCAACTAGTTAACTACTCATCATGCTAAAATTGATTATTTTCATAAGGTCATTAAACTTTCATATTCCTAACCAACCTGTTATGCGAATTCAGGCAACCAACCCATTGAAATAAATCACTGTCATTTCAAGCCATAAAGCTATTCGTTTATTGAAAAATGGATGTCAAGCTTTCTTAGCCCATGTCACATATTTAAATAAAAATACGTCAGATTTGAATGATATTTCTATTGTTAATAAATTCCCTGATGTATTCCTCGAAGAACTTCCTGGCCTACCCCCAGAGGGTGAAGTCGAATTTTGTATTGACCTTGAACCCGGTACAAAACCCATTTTCAAAATCCCCATATCGAATGGCTCGTATTGAACTTCAGGAGTTAAAAGCCCAACTACATGAGTTGTTAGACATTGGTTTCATTCATCCTAGTACATCACCTTGGGGTGCTCCTATTTTATTCGTAAAGAAGAAAGATGGGAGTATGCGACTTTTCATTGACTATCGCGAGTTGAACCATGTCACCATCAAAAAATAGGTACCTAAGCCTCTATCTGGTGACTTTCTTTATGGAATGTAACGAAGCCAGACTCGTCGTAGGGGACGCTGTCTTTGTGCAGTGGAAAACTGATAGGTGCCATTGTGAGGTGATATCCAAGGTTGGGATATGAGTCACAGTTGGGAGCAACCTAAGTCAGTAACCAAAATACGTAGCTTTCTAGAATTAGCTAGTTATTATCAGAGATTCGTGGGAGGATTTTTTCGAATCCCTACTCCATTAACTCAGCTGACTCGAAAAGATACAAAATTTGGTTGGAGCGAGGAATGTGAGAAGAGCTTCCAAGAACTCAAGAGGAGACTCAATTCAACACTTGTTCTGACAATACCATCAGGTTCAGAGGGATTTGTCATCTACATCGATGCTTTATACAGAAGTTTAGGATGTGTTCTCATGTAACATGGGAAATTCATAGCCTATGCCTCACGATAACTCAAAGAGTATGAGAGGAATTATCCTACTCATGATCTAGAGTTGGAAGCAGTCATTTATGCGTTAAAGATATGGAGACACTACCTGTATGGGGAGAAAGTGGAGATATATACAGATCATAATTAAGAGCCTAAAATATTTTTTCACTCAAAAGGAACTCAACATGCGACAACGACGTTGGTTTGAGCTGTTGAAAGATTATGACTATATCATTCAATATCATCCTGGAAAAGCGAACGTGGTATCTGATGCATTGAGTAGAAGATCATGTGCGGGTATGAGTGCAATATTGTCAACACAAAGGCCCATTTTGCATGACATACAAAGGATGGAGATAGTTTTAAAGACTCTAGGGACCCACTTGAAGATCATGAATATACGAGTAAAACCGACTTTAATCGATAAAGTTAAAGTTGCTCAAGCTACAGACCCGGAGCTGATGAATATGAAAAGGAAAGTACAAGAAGGTGTTATTCTAGAAGAAAAAATCGATGAAGAGAGGAAAGCTCAAACCTCAATTTATTTGTCCATTTGAAATCCTCAATCGAGTAGGAATTGTGGCCTATAGACTCGCCTTAATTACCGCCAAGCATATCTCGTGTTCATAACGTTTTCCACATATCTATGCTACATAAATATGTGGAAGACCCAAACCACATTATTAAATTGAAACCAGATGAGATAGTAGAAGATTTAACGTATGAGGAGGTATTTGTCAAGATCTTAGATAAGAAGGAACATATTCTACAACAAAATATTATAATTCAAGTCAAAGTTTTATGGAGAGACCATGATATTGAGGAAATGACCTAGGAGTTAGAATCTAAAATGGGAGCAAGGTATCCTCACCTCTTCGAAATACCAGTTACGTACATCAATTTCGAGGATGAAATTTCATAAGGAGAGAAGGTTTTAAGACTCCAACTTTTTATGAATGAATATTTATTTTCTCTAAACATTATTCTAAATAGTAATGTGATACTTTAATAAATGTTATAGTTGTGGGTGACATGTGCAAATTTTACAAAGTAAACAAGTTATCATAAAATATTAGTTTTGTCGGGGAATATTTGTTTGGTCGGGAAATATTCATTTTATTGGGGAATATTCGTACGACGGCGCAATCATTGGTGGAACCCACAACGGAATAACTGTCGAATAAAGAAAGCGACATAAATAACCTTTTTTAAAAAAATAACGGTAAAACTTTTACCGTTAAACTGTTGAAATAACCTGTGATAAAAGTACATTAATACGCATTGTTGCACAGTAGCACACGGTATTGCAAAGTATTTCTGATTATTGTTGCTTACGTAAGAATTCACTCAATTTCATTCAATAATTGCCACAGTAGTTGCTGCATAGTATTTCATATTATTGATTCAATTATTATCACAGTATCATTTGCATAATATTTTATATTATTAAATCAATAATTGTCACAATACAGTAACTTATATATTGAAATGATATTATTTGACAAGTATTATTGACAATGTCTAGACAGTTTTATAGAGGAAAGGGGTTAGGTTATCTAATTGCGCGCTAATAAGGAGAAATCCTTAAAGGCCCCTCTTTCCATTGGAACGATCTGGTTGTCAATATTGAAATCTATAATATTAATGGTGAATAATTATTTAAAAGATTAAAGATTTTGTTGATTAAAGATAAGTGAATTACAAAAGTTAAGGGGGAATAATGCGAACTTGGAAAACCTTAGGGGTACCAAAGTGTAATAAGTCAACCAATCCATGTGAACTTGAATCAACCAATCAGAGAAGAGATGATACAAGCATGATGTAAGCATGACATCATCCTTAAAAAAACACAAAGATGATTTCATCATGATGTCATCTGGTGGAAGATGAATGAGGGATTAAGGTGCAATTAATGAGATACTAAAGTGTAATTAACCTAGATACTAAACTTTAATAAGCCTAGCCCTTAACGTGAAATTATTGAAACTATATTTTCCTATAAATAGAGAGTTAAGTTCAATAGTTCTTCACCAATTTACAAAACCAAGTTATAATCAAGAGTTAGAAATAGAGAGTTTTTGTGAGTATACTTTGAGTGTAGTGCAAGATTTCCTCAAGATAGTCTCCACTATTCCAGTCATAACTACCCTCCTATTAAGGTAAATGATGTTATTTTCTTCATACTCATAAGGGTTGTCATTCTATTCCTTATTAATCTGTGAGAATAACTTGTCTACGTGGACTACCGCATGCATGGTGAATAACCATTTATATTCATTCTATATTAAGTTATGGAAATAACTTGTCTACGCGGATTATCGCATGACGGGTGAAAATCTATTTGAAGTTTCTTATATTCTTTCATAATCGTATGGGATATGTGAGATCCCGAAATTATGAAATCAAAGTATTCAATTTTCTTATAAGTATTATTTTATTTAGTAATTGGTTAAATTGAGAAAGGGTTAAAGTTAAGGGTGATATATGAAAATTTTGTAAAGTATGCAAATTGTTATAAAATATTTGTTTGGTACGGGGAATATCCGTACGTCGACACAATCATTGGTGGACCCCACAACGTAAGTATTGTCGTAGTAAGAAAATGACAGAATTATCTTTTTATAAAAATAACGGCGAAAGTTTTACTGTTAAAATTGTTGAACTACTCGGTAGTAAAAGTATAATAATACGTGTGGTTTCATAGTAGCACACGGTATTGATTATTGATGCTTACGTGAGAAGTCACTTAGTTATACTCAATTTTTGCTACAGTAATTGCTGCATCATATCTCTCATATTATTGATTCAATTATTGTTACAGTATCATCTGCATAATATGTTATATTATTAAATCAATAATTGAGACGACAAAGTTATTCATATTATTATTTGTAATATTGACAATGTCTAAAAGTTCTATCAAAGAAAGGTTTGGTCACCTAATTACGCGTCAATAAGGAGAAATCCTTATCGAAAAGAACCCTCTTTCCTGGGAACGATCTGGTTGTTAAATATTATGAGTTATAATATTAATGATGAATAAGTTCATGTTGATTAAAGATGAAATTGATAGTTCCATTGTGTTGGAATTATTAGTGTTAGTGGAAATCGACATTTATTTCGACATTAATTGATGTCTGGAAGTTATACTGACCAATCGGGTAATTAATCGTATAAATGAGTAATTAATTGCTATTAATTCACATGATTATAACTATTTATTCAAATGTGTGTACTATTGATTCATATTCTTGTACTATTAGGGGTGGTGGTGCAAGATTGATAATACTTGTATGACTAAGTTAAAAATAGAGGTATAGATGGAGGTACTATACTGTAATTTGTATTTTCACATGTCTAGAACTATTGATTCACATGATTTACTATTGATTCACATTAGTTACTATTAGGGGAGGTGGTGCAAGTTTGATAATACTTACATGACTAAATTAAAAATGAAGAAAAAGAGGAAGGTATTATATTGTAATATTTAGAGCCCCAAAACGTTCAATTATCGAAACTATATTATCCTATAAATAGAAGCTCATCTTCCTTCATTTCTCACCAATTCACTAAAGCTATAGAGCAATTATTATAGAGAGAAATTATAGAGAGAAAGAAGAAGAGAAGTCTGCTACCTCACTATTCCAGTATCCAGTCTTCTTCTAAGGTAAGGTATATTATTATTATAGTATGTGGTATTATTTCTTTCGTATTCATGAAGAGAGCTATTATTATTCCATTCTTTATTATTATGTTGGAATAACCTGTCTATGCGAAGTATTGCATACATGGTGAAATTCTTATATTATTCCATTCTTTATTATTCTGTTGGAATATCCTGTCTGTGCGGATTACGCATGACCTGGATCTATTCTTTATTATTCTATTGGAATATCCTGTCTATGCAGATTACGCATGACCTAGTTCCATTATTTATTATTCTGTTAGAATAACCTGTCTGTGCAGTCTATCGCATGCCTGGTGAATTTTTCTGTTATTCCATTCTTTATTATTCTGTTGGAATAACATGTCTATATGTATTTCCACATGCATGGTGAATGATCCCTCGTATTCATTCTTTATTAAATTAGTGGAAATGATCTATCTACGTGGATTACCGCATGACGGGTGAAAATCCATTTGCAGTTTTGTATATTCTATTATACTTGTATGAGATATCATTTCTTTTGTACTCGTTATGGAATATCATTTTCTTTGGTATTTTTTTTACGAGTTACTATTCAGGGGTTACTATTCACCTAGTTACTATTCATTCTAGTATTATTCACTCGGGTATTCGGGGCACTTTTCGTGTCAGAGTACTATTCACGAGTTACTATTCACTGAGTTACTATTCACCCAAATTACTATTCACCCAAATATTATTCACTCGGGTATTTGAGGTACTTTTCATGTCGGGATACTATTCACGAGGTACTATCCACGAAGTACAATTCATAGGATACTATTGCGGGGTACTATTTACCCAAAAAATATATTTCTTTTCTATCCAAATTATTTTTAGTACACGAATATTATTCTTGAATATTACTCACAAAGTAGTATTATGTTGACAATTTGGATATTTTTAAACTATGGATAAATTTAAAGTCTTTAATATTTATCCTTGATTTCGTTTGATTAATGCTTATATCATTGTCATCATCTTCATGCTTATATTATGATGAAAGTCATCTTTGGCTTACGTGCAAAGATGGACTTATGATTATTTGTTTTACAGTTGTATATCTTTGGCTTACGTGCAAAGATGGACTGTTGATTATATGTTTTACAGTTGTATATCTTTAGCTTACGTGCAAAGATGGACGGTTGATTATTGGTTTTACAGTTGTATATCTTTGGCCTATGTGCAAAGATGAACTATTGATTGATGAGTATTTTTAGCTTATTTGTATAGATGAACTATTTATTGGTATGATTATGACCAGGGATCATTCGGTATAATCATGACCCGTAATGTTATAGATGATGTGGTAAAAGTCCTCATTGGCTCGTAGTGCATTGATGGACAGTTATTGGTATGTTTATAACCAGGGAGTATTCGGTATAATCATAACCATTTATGATTACATGAATATCCTTGGCCGTAGTGCATGGATGATTCAATGATATGGATTATTTATTAAGTTGAGTCTCAGCGATAAAATATTGATTATACAATTTTAATTCATAAAAGATAGTAAATATCATGCTCTACTTGACTCTTCTAAAATACAGTTGTATGTCTTTGGCCTGTAATGAAAAGATGAATTGTTAATGAATATCTTTGGCCGTAGTGCAAATATGAATTTATTAGTATGATTATGAGCAGGAATTGTGATTTGGTATAACCATGATTTTTGATGTTTCAGGTGAAGATAGGTGATGAAAATTATCTTCGTCCTAGGTGCGAAAAGGAATTTAAAATCACAATTATGATTATGAGTTATTCATATGATTGTGGACAAGAATTGTTGATTGATGTTACAGGGATAAAACATTATTGGTGGACTTTTAACATGGAGAAGATAATAGACCTGATGGTCTATTTGACTCTAATGGATTGCTCGTTCCGCTGCAACTATGGTTGAAAAGTTTTATCATCTACCATATATCCTAAATCTCTGATTTATTATTGATGAAGGCTATTGATGATGTAAATTATCTTTAGTCATGATATTCTTTGCCGGGCTAGTTGTGCTCACCCTTTTTGCTTCACAATTCCTTTCATATAATAAGAGTATAGCTGGGTTGAGCGGGGATGACTTGGGAATAGAATGATGGTCTATAGTTATTGAGGTTCTCCCTAAATAGTATGAAAATAATTTTGTTGAGAACTTTAAATAAGTGTGTCGTATTGTATACGTCATTTGATATTTAATTTTGGTGAACCGAATAGGGTGAGGTGAACCCAACTTTGGAAGGATGTTTTGCCACTATCATACAAGATGTCTAATGACATACAACCTCGTGTTATCATAAGACATGATTGTGCAGATCCACTTGCTGGGTATATCTACGAGCACTACCTTTATAATCTTGGAGTTTATTTGAAATATAATCTTCACTTGGAGACAACGGAGATAATTATATGTCAAGAGAAGACTCACCATTGGAAAGAAGATGATAATAATCTTCTTGTTCTTCTTTGGGAATTTTGGGTTAACAAAGGATAATTCTGTGGACATATGGTATCTATCATAACCTAGACGCATTGCCTCCCATGTACGAAGGTTTTCTTGAGTATTTTCCAAAGATTTTAATTTCTAAAAAATTTATTGACTGTACCTTTATGTAAAGTACCATTGTAAGGTCTTGTGGTCAAGGCACCACGAGAGTTATATATATTTGTATTAAAACTCACAGCTTATCTGTTGTCGTACTCTGCACGACAGTTCAACAGTTGTATAAATGAAGTTTATATTTTATTTTTATAGTACGATATCTGGCGACTCAGAATGGGTCGTGTGGACCTATTTTGGGGGCGTCACAAATGGTATCAGAGCTTAGGAATATGGTCGCTGGAGGAGTTATGAGTCTAGAACTAGGAGGGAAGAGACGAGTAATATACTTCTCTGGTGTGTAACTTACCTAAGCCAAAATTTTTACTTGATAAGTTGACAATTTAGTGATATTTCAATTGACCTTTGTTTTGTCGATATATTCTAGAATGATATCTGAAATACATGAGATGAGCAATGAAAAAATCATGATACAGAGGATATAACCAGGAAGGTACAATCTGAAAAGAAAGCAAGGTATTCTCATCTCTTCGAATACCAGGTACGTACGTAAATTTTGAGGTCGAAATTTCATAAGGAGGGGAGATTGTGATCCCGAAATTATGAAATGAAAGTATTCAATTTTCTTATATTTATTATTTTATTTAGTAATTGGTTAAATTGAGAAAGGGTTAAAGTTAAGGGTGATATGTGAAAATTTTGCAAAGTATGAAAGTTGTTATAAAATATTCGTTTGGTCGAGGAATATCCGTACGACGGCACAATCATTGGTAGACCCCACAATGGAAGTATTATCGTATTAAGAAAACGACAGAATTATCTTTTTATAAAAATAACGACGAAAGTTTTACCGTTAAAACTGTTGAACTACCCGGTATTAAAGTACAGTAATACGCGTGATTGCAAGTAGCACACGGTATTGATTATTGACGCTTACGTGAGAAGTCACTTAGTTATAATCAATTATTTCTATAGTAATTGCTGCATCATATCTCTCATATTATTGATTCAATTATTGTCACAGTATCATCTTCATAATATGTTATATTATTAAATCAATAATTGAGATGGCAAAGTTATTCATATTATTATTTACAATATTGACAATGTCTAGAAGTTCTGTCAAGGAGAGGTTTGGTCAGCTAATTGCGTGCCAATAAGGAGAAATCCTTATCGAAAAACCTCCTCTTTCCTGGGAACGATTTGGTTGTTAAATATTGTGAGTTATAATATTAATGATGAATAAGTTTGTGTTGATTAAAGATGAAATTGATAGTTCTATTGTGTTGGAATTATTAGTGTTAGTGGAAATCGACATTTATTTCGATATTAATTGATGTCTGGAAGTTATACTGACCAATCAGGTAATTAATCGTATAAATGAGCAATTAATTGCTATTAATTCACATGATTATACCTATTTATTCACATGTTTGTACTATTGATTCACATTCTTGTACTATTAGGGGTGGTGGTGCAAGATTGATAACTCTTGCATGACTAAGTTAAAAATGGAGGTATAGATGGAGGTACTATACTGTAATTCATATTTTTACACGTCTAGAACTATTGATTCATATGATTTACTATTGATTCACATTATTTACTATTAGGGGAGGTGGTGTAAGTTTGATAATACTTGCAGGACTAAATTAAAAATGAAGAAAAAGAGGAAGGTATTATACTGTAATATTTTGAGCCCCAAAATGTGCAATTATCGAAACTATATTTTTCTATAAATAAAAGTTCATTCTTCCTTCATTTCTCACTAATTCACTAAAGCTATAGAGCAATTAGTATAGAGAGAAAGAAGAAGAGAAGTTTGTTACCTCACTATTCAAGTATCCAGTCTTCTTCTAAGGTAAGGGATATTATTATTATTATTATTATTATTATAGTAAGGGGTATTATTTCTTTCGTATTCATGAAGAGAGCTATTATTATTCCATTCTTTATTATTATGTTGGAATAACCTGTCTATGCGAAGTACTGCATACATGGTGAAATTCTTCTGTTATTCTATTCTTTATTATTATGTTGGAATATCCTGGTTGTGCGGATTACACATGACTTGGTTCCATTCTTTATTATTCTGTTGGAATATCTTGTCTGTACAGATTACGCATGACCTGGTTCCATTCTTTATTATTCTATTGGAATATCCTGTCTGTACAGATTATGCATGACCTAGTTCCATTATTTATTATTCTGTTGGAATAACCTGTCTGTGCGGTCTATCGCATGCCTGGTGAATTCTTCTGTTATTCCATTCTTTATTATTCTGTTGGAATAACCTGTCTATGTGGATTTCCACATGCATGGTGAATGATCTCTCGTATTCATTTTTTATTAAATTGTGGAAATGATCTGTCTACGTGGATTACCAGCATTGCGGGTGAAAATCCATTTGCAATTTCGTATATTCTATTATACTCGTATGAGATATCATTTCTTTTGTACTCGTCATGGAATATCATTTTCTTTAGTATTTCTTTTACGAGTTACTATACATGGGTTACTATTCACCCGATTACTATTCACTCTAGTATTATTCACTCGGGTATTTGGGGCACTATTCGTTTTGGAGTACTATTCATGAGTTACTATTCATGGGTTACTATTCACCCAAATTACTATTTAGCCGAATATTATTCACTGTTGTATTTGGGATACTTTTAATGTCGGGGTACTATTCACGAGGTATTATCCCCGAAGTACTATTCATAGGGTACTATTGCGGGGTACTATTGCGGGGTACTATTTACCCAAAAAATATATTTCTTTTCTGTCCAAATTATTTTTAGTACACGAATATTATTCTTGAATTTTGGTTCACAAAGCAGTATCATGTTGACAATTTGGATATTTTTAAACTCTGGATAAATTTAAAGTTTTAAATATTTATCCTTGATTTTGTTTGATTAATGCTTATATCATTGTCATCATCTTCATGCTTATATTATGATGAAAGTCATCTTTGGCTTACGTGCAAAGATGGACTGTTGATTATTGCTTTTACAGTTGTATATCTTTGGCTTACGTGCAAACATGGACTGTTGATTATTGGTTTTACAATTGTATATCTTTGGCTTATGTGCAATGATGAACTATTGATTGATGAGTATCTTTGGCTTATTTGCATAGATGCACTATTTATTGGTATGATTATGACCAGGGATCATTCAGTATAATCATAACCCGCAATGTTATAGATGATATTGTAAAAGTCCTCATTGGCCCGTAGTGCATTGATGGATAGTTATTTATATGATTATAAACATGGATTATTCGGTATAATCATAACCATTGATGATTACATGAATATCCTTGGCCGTAGTGCATGGATGATTCAATGATGTGGATTATTTATTAAGCTGAGTCTCAGCGATAAAATATTGATTATACACTTTTAATTCATAAAAGATAGTAGATATCATGCTTTACTTGACTCTTCTAAAATACAGTTGTATGTCTTTGACACATAGTGCAAAGATGAATTGTTAATGAATATCTTTGTCTGTAGTGCAAAGATGAATTTATTAGTATGATTATGAGCAGGAATTGTAATTTGGTATAACCATGATTTTTGATGTTTCAGGTGAAGATAGGTGATGAAAATTATCTTCGTCCTAGGTGCGAAGAGGAATTTAGAATCACAATAATGATTATAAGTTATGTATATGATTGTGGACATGAATTATTGATTGATGTTACATGGATAAAACATTATTGGTGGACTTTTAATATGGAGAAGATAATAGACCTGATGGTCTATTTGACTCTTCTAATGAATTGCTCATTCCGCTGCAACTATGACTGAAAAGTTTTATCATCTACTATATGTCCTAAATCTCTGATTTATTACTGATGAAGGCTATTGATGATGTAAATTATCTTTAGTCATGATATTCTTTGCTGGGCTAGTTGTGCTCACCCTTTTTGCTTCACAATTCCTTTTAGGTAATAAGAGTGTAGCTGGGTCGAGCGGGGATTACAGGGGAATAAAACGGTGGTCTATAGCTGTTGAGGTTCTCCTTAAATAGTATGAAAATAATTTTGTTGAGAACTGTAGATAAGTGTGTCGTATTGTATACGTCATTTGATATTTAATTTTGGTGAACCGAATAGGGTGAGGTGAACCAAACTTTGGAATGATATTTTGCCACTATCATACAAGATGTCTAATGACATACAACCTCGTGTTATCATAAGACAGGGTTGTGCACATCCACTTGCTGAGTATATCTACGAGCACTACCTATATGATCTTGGAGTTTATTTGAAATATAATTTTCACTTGGAGACAACTAAGATAATTATATATCAAGAGAAGACTCACCATTGGAAAGAAGATGATAGTAATCTTCTTATTTTTCTTTAGGAACTTTTGGGTCAACCAAGGATAATTCTGTGGACATATGGTATCTATCATAACCTAGACGCATGGCCTCCCATGTACGAAGGTTTCCTTGAGTATTTTCCAAAGATTTTAATTTCTAAAACAATTATTGACTGTATCTTTATGTAAGGTACCATTGTAAGGTCTTGTGGTCAAGGCACCATGAGAGTTATATATATTTTTATTAAAACTCACAGCTTATCTGTTGTCGTACTCTGCACGACAGTTCAACAGTTGTATAAATGAAGTTTATATTTGATTTTTATAGTGCTATATCTGGCGACTCTGAATGGGTCATGTGGACCTATTTTTGGGGCGTCATAGGATATCATTTCTTTTTTACTCATATTTTTCTTTATTTATGGTACAAAATTATTGTTTGTTTCCATAACCTTATTGTTAAATGGTGAAAATCTCTGAAATTAGTAAAATATTCTTAATAGTTTGCGCTTCATCTTATATCATTTCACTGGAATATTGGTCTGAACTTTCTTATTAAATTTTAATCTATTCATTCGGAGTAATATTCATGTCATGGTACTATTCATCTGAGGTATTATTCATGTCGGGATACTATTAATCCGGGGTACTCATGTTGGGGTACTATTCATCTGGAGAACTGTTCATGCCAGAGTACTATTCACGACAGAATTTAGTTTCTTTTCTTTGTCCAAATTATCTTTGAAATTTGAATCTTTAATATCATTCTTGAATTTTACTCCACATTTGGTGACCATGTTGACAATTTGGACATTCTTGAACTCTAGATAAATTAAATTATAAATCTCTAATATTTATCATTGATCTCACTAGATTCATTATTTATATCATTGTCTTCATCCTCATGCTTATATTGTGGTGAAAGTTATCTTTGGCCCGAAGTGCAAAGTTAGACTATTGATTAGTATGATTATTATCAGGAATTATGTATTGGTATAATCATGAACTTTAATATTACAAATAAAGGTTTGCGGTGAAAGTTTTCTTTGGCCCGTAGTTCATAGATGGACAGGTGTTTAGCATTATCTTGAACACTGGTGATACAAATGAATATCTTTGTCCCGTAGTGCATAGATAATTCGTTGGTTTAGAATAATTATTGATTGGTGTTATAGGCATAAAATATTGATGATGGAATTTTAACTCATAGAAGATAGTAGACATCATGCTCTACTTGACTCTTCTAATGGATTGCTATTTCCACTGCAGTTGTTGATCTAAAACTTATTGTCCGTTATATTTTATCTAATTTATCATTGTTGAGGACTAAGGATAATTTGTTCTACATTATCTTAGTCATAATATTCTTTACTGGGCTAGTTGAGCTCACCCTTTTCCTTTTTGGTTCCATTGTTCTTCTCAAGAAGCGAGGGTGTAGCTGAGACTATTCGGGGAGTGGATTAATGGTCCAAGATGGTTACTATAATAGTCCTCATTATTCTATAAAATAATTTGACAATAATAGTAATGAGGACTTTGTTTGAGTTTGGATATTGTCTACAAGACAATATTTGTATTGAAACTCACAGCTTATGTGTTGTCGTATTTTGCACGAAAATTTAATACTTGTAAATATGGAAGTTTGTATTTGAATTCTATACCATGTATTTTGGCGACTCAAAATGGGTTGTGTGGACCTATTTTGGGGGCGTCACAATATCGCTATGTCATTGTTTTAACTTTGATGATTGATGACGAGAGGCCTTTAGACTCCACTGAATTAGACCTAAGAGCTCAACTTGGTTTATGATGTAATGGTTTCAACCAGGTTTGGTTTGATTTGTAAAGTTTGATTTGTGGCCTTTATCTCGGGGAACAGGTCGTCGGGTATGAGATAGACTTTGCCACTACGGTCGCCCATATACTTCTATAGGTTAAAGAAGATCAAGTCTTATTGCACTTAAGGTGTGATGAATTGTTGAAGGGTTGCATCTTAGGATGGTTGTTATTTCATCTCTGTGATTGGATATTTTAATGTATTGTTGCTTCTTCCTTTCAAGAACTTGTGTCGTATTTGACAGAATGACATTGAGGTGTCATTGGGTCTTCTCAACATGGGTTGCTGACTTTGAGGGTTTTTATTGCATGTAGATATTGGTGTCTTGGGATTGGTGTTTAGGTTTATATTTGGGTTGGTGTTTGAGTTTAAATGTTTCTTTTGAGGGTTAGACCGCACCATAGATGGCTACCTACATACTCACGTGGCTTGAGGGAGATCAGGTATTTCGTAGTTCACGCTTAGGATATCAAGAGACTGATTGCTTTTTTTGATTTTTTGATTTTTTTTACATCTCTTCTTGCAAAATCGTGGTAAGTTGTTTTGATAAAAGGATAATGACAAATATGACATTTGATATTTTACATGGAATTGAGATTTGATATTTTACATGTATTGAAAGAGGAAAGGCATGAAAAGAATTCCCTTCGCATTTGGTTTATTAGAGGCTGACTTATCTTAGGTTTACCCTCATGAGCTTTTCGCTATTAAGGTTCCCAGATCATTGCAATCTACTAGATGGGAATGAGTTTAATCTTTTAATTGGATCGAATCTGAGCGGCCCTATTTCTTGAGCCTCGCGGGATTAATCTCCCTTTGAGTCCAGTAATCAGCCACCGAAAGGTTTGCCTCATAGTGGAGGAATCACATAACATACATTAACATACATTCATCGTGTCTCACCGTATGCAATATGATGACATTGTGCGAAACACTAAAATAAAACGCTATAAGTAAGCATTCAATCACATTCATTCAATGTAAAGTAAGCATTCACACATATGTAGTTAAAAAGGGAAATTGAAAAGATTGAAATGCGGCTTAAGCCATCTACTGTCCCCAGTGGAGTCACCACCTGTCGACGCTGGGAATTTCGTTTTTCCTAAATGTCTCTACCCATTATATCTCGCTAGGTTGATTAATTAATTTAAACGGTGAGTTTTAGGAAAGACCGACATAGATGCCGACGATTTTTGAATAGATTAATTTTAATGATTGGGCCGAATTAGACAGAGCCGTCAGTTCGTATGAGTTTAAAGGGTTGTACCAACTTAACCGATTTTAAAAAAGGTTTTAGCAATATAGCCCAATATATGACTCCGTTTACTTTGTCTGGAACCCGAGATTCATAGAGTTCAGAGGCTTGCTTAAGTGAGGGGAATGTGTTAGGCACCCCCTGACTTCCGTGAAACACGATTACCGCGTCTTTTCATTCCCTATTTATTTAATGTGTGTGTGTGTGTATGTGTGAAAAGCTTTTGTGTTGGAAAGATATTTAATGTTTTATTTTGAAAGTAGTGTTGTGCCTCTTTGAACCTATGTATAAAGGGGTTGATTTAATTAAAAGTTCATTTTTTCAGTTAAAGCATATGAAAGTGATATTTTAAAAATTCTGTTATTGAACCCTTCGCCAAATAAGAATCGAGGCCCTTTGATACTTCCAATTTATTCTAGCAGCGACTTGATTTGATTTTATTTGAGATGCGAAGCATCTTCGAAGGTTGAAATTGAAATAATTATCTAAAAGGGTCGGGCTCCTTATAAGCATGGAAGCCATCGAAGTAAGCCCGATCACCCACAAACTACGATTTCATTATTTTGGGGCCTTAAATCTGGATAACCGTTTTAAGGCCCTAGATTTACATTTACAATGGATTACAAGCTAGCTTTACAACTTAAAAAATCCATCACAGGAATCAGATCTAGATTCATTGATTGAATCGTAGACCCTGTGGCTCCTAGGCTCAAATGACATCAGTTAAAAGCTTGAAAGATACATATTTAAACATACTATGTACATCTAACTTAAAACTTCGCTAAACAAGGGATTTATTGATCAAATCCTTGTACGCGAATAAACAAGCTTCTCATTTCCTCCAGATACGGATCTAGGGTCACGTAGTTGCTAAATATCTACAAAACTAGAAAGTAAACTAGATCTATATAGATCTTAGTCATTCTAGCTCAACGATCCAATTTTATAACTTTTGAACCGGTTAAAAGTTAGATCTGGCTAGATCTAGTATAGATCTAGTCAATACACTTTAATATCAACTATTTGCACAAAATGAACGGTTAAAAGCCAGATCTATGCTTAATATTGGCTAATATATATCTTTGTGTGTGTGTTTCTGTGTGCGTGTGTGTGTATATATAGCACTTATATATATATATAGTAAAGTAAGAAATGGACACAGATCTGAAGAGATCTAAAGTCTTGCACAAGATTTGCTAAGGAATGACTTTTCACGCCTTAAACTCGATTTCCACTGGTTAACTTGATATTTTGAAGTATATATGTATTTAAGTGTTTATAATAGAGATTTACAGAATTTGGGGCAAGATTTAAGTTCTCTCCTAAGCTTCTCTTTCTCTAATATCTGCTGAAAATGAGCTGGGGGTGTTGTATTTAAATCCCCGACTAGCCGCAGGTAGACCCACGACATTCGCAGGTGCGTCTGGGCCTGGTGGGCCTCGCCGCCTCGAAGTTAATTCGTTCAATCGACGTGCTTTCTGTTGAAACCTTAATATCTTACAATTCGGGAATCCTATGGAGTTGTCATACCATTACGGAAAGCTCTTTTAGAGAGCTACGTAATGACATAGGGATTTTCTGTTTTTGAATCTGGGAAGATGGGTACATGACCAGAATAACATCTTCAGGTCTTCGTCGGTAGTTTGTAGAGTAGCCTTGCGTAGTTTTCACTCAGGATGGCTGTGTTGGCTCTTGTGACTCTATCAACAACTGGACATTATGTTGTTTATGTTGCGTTATTCACATTCATCTTTGCCCTCCCACAGTTATCTCCAAGGTCGAAGTTAGGATGTTATCTTTGGAGTGGAAAAAGATATTTTTGCCTTCCTACAAGGTTAGTAAAATAAAATCAAAATTTCGGGTGTCTACAATTGTATCCTTGGAGACAAGTGCTATCAACTTTAAGCACCATAAGGAGGACATAATTGTTAGTACCAAGTATTAGCATTGACCAATTCAATTCTGCAGTTTGATTTACTTGAGATAAATTGATATATACCATTAGAGGGCGGAAAGGAGAATATAAAGAGAGAAGAACAAGTGCGCATACAAACACAATTAAATTACTAAATAAAAATAGTTTTATTGATAATGACTCAAACTCTTTACAAGACGAACAATTAAAATGACTTACAAGTTTATTGAAATAAGAACATTAGATGAAGAGGGTTTAAGTAGGCTAAACAACAGTTGAGGCTAAAGATTTATCAGAGAAGGAACTCTGACTCTTTCTAAGTCTCCCTCAACCAAATGAATTCGATTTCCTTTTATAGAACAAGGAAATGAACTATTACAATGTTACTATTACAATAACTGGGGTAAAGTAAAAGTAAGAAACATTTTACTAAAGTAAAAAGTACAAGTAAAAACATTTTACTAAAGTAAAAATAAAGAAACTGCTTTCAGTGGAAAAACAGACGTCTCTTTTGACTAATGCGGCCATGGGGCCAGATGTTTGACTGATTACTACTTTCGATGGAAAAGCTGTTGGTGATTAGGCTGCCAGAGCAGGTGCTGGCTGACTGGTGATTAGGCTGTCAGAAAAGGTGATGAAGGAGTGATGATGTCATCACATCCACTTACTTTGATTGATTATGGGGAATCAGGAGAAGGGATCCTGAGCGTCTTGAAGGCTGATCGTGCCATAGGGATCACAATCACCTTTGTCTTAAAGATCTTGACTAGAATTTTCTCCTCTGGACTGAGAAGAAGCTTTATCTGATTCTTAGTGTAACTGGTCAAGTCTCATATGAATAGCATCTGCAAGACGCCTTAACTGAGAGTTGGAGTAACTAGAAACATTAGTAACTTCATCAGTATCAGGAGGAACAACTGATTTTTCTTTTATCTTATCAGCTGTTTTAGTGACCGTTTTACTGGAAGATGCAACGGCAGGGGCTGCGGTAACTGAAGGAGTGTTTATTGGAGGAGTCAATAAAGGAGAAGGCATAAATTCTTTCTGAACTTGGCCAACTATTCTATCAACACCGAATTTATCCCACCATTTAATGAAAAAACGGTGAGAGACATGAGAAATAGGGGAAAAGTAAGTCTGAGCAGTCCTAATTCCTATGGACGATGGAGACTGAAATATTGTGACTTCTTGGGTAGCTAAAACAACATATTACCATTTAAGGATCTAAGGAATTTTGTATTTACTACAAAATATAAGGAAGACAAGAATTTCTTCATATTTGGAATGATAATTACTGTGATGACAAAAATGTTCTAACTGAGCAAGGAGAGGTTTGGGGAAAATATCATGGCACAAACCATACCTTTTTCACCAAAGGATGAACCATTTGGGGAATTAACTTTTGAACTTGTGGTCGAACTGGAAAAACCACGAATGACTATGATCTTCATTTTGATGAAGCATGATTTTATGCCAAGCCTCAATATAATCATAATAGCAAAAAGAGCTAGTGTGATTAGAAAGTGACTTGAGATCAGAAGGATGACTACCACAATCGGACAGATTGAGAACTTGCTTAATATACAACGAATGATAAAGAAGCTTGGATTTATCATCGTTGGCATAAATTCGTTTAATAAAGGCCGACTCTATTTCAATAAGGATGTCCCTATAATACACAAGTGATTTATAAGGAGCTAATGGAAGAAAATTCCATCCAGTAGGAAAATATTGGGCAGCTAATTGAATCGGGTCATTCTTGGGTTTCATTGGTAACTCAATATGGAATAAATGCTGATCAAAAATTTGACGATAGTCTGAAACTGGGTGATTGGATTGTGATGAGGTAGACTTGGTTTGACTAGCAAAAATATCAAATGGTTTGGGCTGACTAGCAAGAACTGAGGAGTAGGGCTTGGGAACTGTACCAAGCACCTGGAATTTATTATGGGTTTGGATAACTGGATGAGGAACAACAGTTCCTTTTGAATGATTAACTGGACCGGCAGAGCGGCCATGACCACGAGAAGATGAACCTCCTCGTATACTCATGTTGCTGCAATAGTACCTGTGTTAATAAACCCACGAGTGAGAAAATCTGGAACTGAGTTGTTACTACCTTTAATATATTCAATATAAAAATCAAAAATACTTAAAATTGTTTGCCATCTAGCGAATGAATGCTTAGAGGCGATATTCTCAACATCTTTTTCAAGAATAAATTTTGCTGACTTGCAATCTATTCTAACTAGGAATTTTTGGTTCAATAAATCTCTCTGAAATTTTTTAATACATAAAACTAATGATAAAATCTCTTTTTTAATAGTACTGTATTTTAACTGTGTAGGGTTCCAAGCGCCAAAATGGAAACGAACAATTTATTCATCAGAAGTACGAGTTAACTTTTGTTTGAGTATGCCACCGAATCCAATGTCAGAGGCATCTGTTTCAACTATTTTGAAAGCTGAATCGATTGAGATGCCAAGGCAGTGCAAAACCTTAACATATTTTTTAACTTGTTGAACGAAAGAAGTATGAATGTTAGTCCATGGAGGAGGATTACTTTGTAAGCGCTGAAAGAGAGGCTTACAAATCTTCCTGAGGTTCTTGTAAAACTTGCCAATATAATTGAGCGAGCCAAGAAACCTCTGTAGTTGAGTTTTGTGGGTAATCTTATCTGGGAACCGGTCGGTGAATTGAATAGCTCTGTCAATTGGCCGTTTGAGTCCATGATAGAGTATTAATCCAAGAAACCTAACTTTAGTCAGAAACAGACTACATTTGGAAGGAAAAAGAACAAGACCATTGGTTTTAACTGTTTTGAAGAACGAATTTAAATGTTTAATATGCTCTTCAATAGTCTTGGAGAATACAAGGAAATTGTCGATGTATACAATGATAAAATGACTGAAAGGATTCAAAATGTTATTAAGAATATTCTGAAATTCACTGGGTGCATTTTTAACTCCAAATGACTGAACATTTCATTCGTAGTGTCCGAACGGAGTGGTAAATGCAGTTTTGTACCTATCATCTGGATGAATAGCAACTTGCCAGAATCCTGACTTGAGGTCAAATTTACTAAAGATTGTGTATACACTAAACCTACCAAGGAGATCATCCTTGTTGGGCAAAGGGTACCTAATTCATTCTAGTACTTTGTTTAATGGTTTATAATTAATGACTAACCGAGGGACACCTCTTTCTTTTTCAGCTTCGTTATTAACACAGAAGGCTGGGCAAGACCATGGTGACTTACTATGTCTAATTAAACCCTTACTAAGAAGATCATTAATTTCACTTTTAAATAACTCCATCTGTTCATGACTCATTTGAATAGGACTGGCTTTAGTGGGAATTAAATGTTCTTTAAATTCCTTAGCATAGGGTAATCTAACTGTGTGCTTCTTCCTATGCCAAAATGCATTCGAAAAATCAGAACATAAGTTTTTTATTAAATAATCTTTTATTTTTTCATGAATTCTGTTGTTCTTCAACTTGTTAATACCTAACTTATTCTTTAAGGAAACTTAGGTGGGTAACTTTGCGATTTAACGGATTCAGTGATTTAGAAATTGATTCTTCTTGAATAAATTTTAAATCTCTTTCTTTTGGTTTGATTAGGAATTTAAATGTAATCTTTTTTCCTAAATATTCGCAACTTAAACCTTTATTAATAGTAGTAAATAGGTATAATAAATAGATAAATGGTAATCCTAAAATGATTTTGTCAGTAAGATTGCGAACTAAGACAAATGAGGTCTTAAAACACATACTGTCTTGACAAATATGTACATTAGGTAATTTATATTTTATTTCCATTTGACTACCGTTAGCTGAATTTAGTTTTTCACTAGTTGTAAGACCCCGAAAATTTTTAAATAAAAAGGAATTTCCTTTATTTATTATTTTGAAATAGTAAGGGTGAATTTGATTAATGTGGTTAGTTATGGGTAAAATGCGCAAATATTTTGAATAAGCAAGTGGTTATAAAATATTCATTGTTGTCGGGGAATATTCGTTTGGTCGTGGAATATTCTTGCTGTCGGGGAATATTCGTACGACGGCGCAGTCTTTTGTGGGCCCCATAACGGAAAGCGATTGGATGAAGAAAACGACAAATATAAGTTGTTTATAAATAACGGCGTAGTTGTTACCGTTAATACTAGTTGGAATACTCGGTGGTTAAAACACAGTAATACGCGTTGTTGTACAGTAGCACACGGTATTGCACCAATTATTGATTCTTACGTAAGAAGGCACTACTCAATAATTGTTACAGTAATTACTGTTCAGTATTTTATGTTATTGATTCAATAATTGCTGCATTGATATTTTATATTACTGTTGTTTCAATAATTGTCATTACACAGTATTTTCCATTATCGAAGCAATAATTCATATTATCTGAATAATATTATTTGATAACATTATTGGCAATGTCTAGAAAGTTCTGTCTAAGGAGAGGTTTGGTCACCTAATTGCGCGCCAGTAAGGAGAAATTCTTATTGGAAAGCCCCCTCTTTCCTGGGAACGGCCTGGTTGCCAGTACTGTGATTCTGTAATATTATTTGTGAATAATTAATTATTGATTTATATGATGAGGAAAATATTGAATTTATGTGGATATAGATGGAGAAAATTTTTAATGTGACAATTGTTGAAAATTAATATTTTATCTTTTTCTGATAAAATAATTCATTTAAATATATTATTTTAATAATATATTAATGATGATATTTTTACAATGAATGTGGGATATATGAGTATATGAGGAGGAAGAGTATTTTTGTGGCATAAAATATTTAAAACAGATTTTGTGTGTCGGTAGACCTGTTTCTTGACTGAAAATTTGATTATAGCCTGTAAAATCGTTCGTTTGTGGATTTCGGTCAATTTCTGTTTGGAATTTGGAAAAACTTCCTTCTACAAAGTTGTAGAGAATTGAATTTCCTATAAAAACTCGCGAGATTCGAATTTTCTGGCAAAAAGGGCTATTTATTATGAATTATTGAAGTTCCGAAGCTCCGAAATAATTGATTTTTGGAAGTTTAAAATAATTTAAATATGAAAAACGTTTTTTGTGGGTCTAGCATGTGATTTGAATGTGTGGAATGCAGATTTTCAGATCCTTAGAAGTGGGCGTAGGAATTGTAATATTAATATTAATATTATATTAAATTTTCTGCTTTGGTGTTCTAAGCAATTTCCTATAAATAGGTGCTTAGGTTAGAATTGAAAATCACACCAGAAACTGAAGTTTTCTCTCTCTATATTATCGAGCGTATTCTTGTGAGTATTTTGAGTATACTTTGAGTATTGCTATACGGTGCAAGTTCAAGTCATAGCCTATATTTGGTGTTTCAACTAGAAGTAGTGTCTTTCGAGGTAAGGGATGTTATTTTCTTCTCAAATGATATTATTTCTTCAATATCATTATGCTGAAATATTGGTTGGAAGTTTTTATCAAATTTGGAACTTTTTCATGTCGGGGTTACTATTCATGAGTTACTATTCACGAGTTACTATTCATGAGTTACTATTCACGAGTTACTATTCACGAGTACTATTCACGAAGTGTGAAGATGTTTTTTTGTGAAATTACTATCTTTTGGTGTTGGAGTTATTATTCACGTATACGACACTATTCACGTATACGGCACTATTCACGAATACGACACTATTCACCGAAAAATAAAATTTCTTCTTTTTGTCCAAAATATCTATTCTGGATACTAGCTTTGATTGTATCCATGTTTTGATCATTCTTGAATTTTACTTCAGTATGATTATTTATGAAGTATTTTTGAACTCAGGTTGTTTAGAGTACGAATCCTTAATACTTGTTATTTTGTTTCACTGGATTCGTTTCCTTTAAAATATTTTTCATCATCCTCAGTCCTAAATGATGGTGTTACTGAATATCTTTGGCCTGTAGTGCAAAGATGGTTGATTTTGTTATGAATATCTTTGGCCCGTAGTGCAAAGATGTACAGGTGTTGAGATGAACATGAACAATTGATGAATATCTTTGGCCCGTAGTGCAAAGATGAACAGGTGTTTAGATGAACATGACCGACTGATGAATATCTTTGGCCTGTAGTGCAAAGATGAATATTTGATTTGATTTGAGATATATATTGATTGATGTTACAGGGATAAAATATTGATGATGGACTTTTAAATTCATAGATGTTAGTAGATTTTATTCTCTACTTAACTCTTCTAATGAATTGTTGTTTCCGCTGCAGTTGTTGATCTAAAACTTGTTGTCTATTGTATTCTATCAGATTTTTTCCTGTTGAAGACTAAGGATAATTTGTTGTACATTATCTTAGTCATAATATTCTTTACTGGGCTAGTTGAGCTCACCCTTTTTCTTGTTGTTCCATCTTTCTTCTCAGGAGGCGAGAATGTAGCGGGTATTAGTCGGGATATGGAATGAAGGTTCTAGAGAAAGTTGTTTAGTAGTCCTCACTATTTTTTGTAAAATTATGTATCAATAATTATGATGGGGATTTATTTGCATGTGGATATTGTCTAGATGATAATGTTTGTATTCAAACTCACAGCTTATGGGTGGTAAAAGTTGTAGTTGTTTCTGTACCATGTATTTGACAACTCAGAATGGGTTGGGTGGAATGGATCTATTTTGGGGTTGTCACAGTTGGTATCAGAGCTTAGGGATATGATCTCTGGCGGAGATCGGGGAATAAAACTAGGAGGGGAGAGACGAGTAAATCCTTCGCTAGTGTGTCCTACCTAAGCTTATTTGTTGGTCGGTCATAATATAGGGGTATTATGTGATTTGTTAATTTGTTTAATTAACCCTTGTTTTATGACAGTATTTGAGGATGTCGACTGAGAATATTAACAGTGGAGTTAATGAGACCGTGGAGATGCCTATACTTACCAACGAGGAGAACGTGCAGCAGACTGGCAATGTTCCTCCTGTGAACAACGCCACTGAGCAGACGATAAACGACGGGATGTTTAGGAGCTTTTTGCAGTTCATGCAAAACCAGACGAGGGAGACTCGTGTACAGAATACGGGTGGAAATGATAGCAACGCTCGGCTTGTCACAGCCAAGCAGTTCAAAGAGTTGGGACCACCAGAATTCTGGGGAAAGCCCGATCCAATCATGGCGGAAACATGGGTCAAGCAAATTACCAAGATATTTGATGTCTTAGGATGCACGGAGGAACAGAAGGTTCTGTTCGCCACCTTTATGTTCCGTGGCGAGGCAGACTACTGGTGGGAGTCTGTGAAGCGTACACATCCAGCCGCACTCAGCATGTCATGGGAGACGTTTCAGAAACTTTTCAACGAAAAATACTTTCCTGAAAGTATTCGCCATATGAAGGAAGTGGAGTTTATTAGACTAGAGCAGAATAACATGACGGTGTCCCAGTACGAGGCGAAGTTCGCGGAGTTATCCAGGTTTGCACCTCATTTGGTGGAGAATGAGGAACGTATGACGCGGATGTTTCTGAGAGGTTTGAAACCCGGCATACGTCAGTATCTCATTTCTCATAAATTTTCTATCTATTCAGATGTTGTCAACAGGGCTCAGTTGTTAGAGCGAGATAACGAGTACGTTCAACCGAGGGACCATAATCAGGATTATACCGAAGATAGCAGTCATCAGAATAACGATAACCAGCGGAGAAAGAAGAATATGGGCAAAGGTGGTAACCACTCTGGTGGTAATCACGGCCATGAAAATAGAAGAAGCGAGTCGGGAGGAGATTTTAAAAAGAGGAGATTTAACAACGACCATGTGAAGACGACGGTGCCAGCAGCAACTGGTTCCAAGGGAGGAGAAAGACCACCGGTCGTATGTTACAAATGCGGGAAAGAGGGACATATCAGCCCAAACTGCCCACAACAGTTCAAGGTATGCTATAATTGTGGAAAGGAAGGACATATCGCTCGAGAGTGTAAGGTAGCGAAACCAATTCCAGCGGGGATGGTGATTCAAAAGGCTGTCCCAGAAAAGTCAAAGTCAACTGTTCTTGGAAGAGCGTTTGTCGTGACCGGTCAAAATGCGAGGAACCCGAACGAAGTTAGCACGGGTTAGTTAATTATAATTTTTGCGGAGTGTATACCTTACTTGGTACCGATTCTACCCATTCTTTTATCTCTCTTGCTTGCGCTCAACGTTTGAACTTGACTACGGAGAAATTAGACTTTGACCTATTTATGGAGACTCCGTTAGGAGAAACTTTCATTACATCCGTTGTTTAGAAATCTTGCTTGATTCAAGTTGGCACTATCACATTACCCGTTAACCTTATTTCTATAGAGATATTTGTTTTTGATGTGATTTTAAGGTTAACTATTCATCATGCCGAAATTGATTACTTTCGTAAGGTTGTTAGTTTTCATATTTCTAAGCAACCTGTTATTCGAATTCAAGTAATCAAACCATTGAAGTCAAACATTTTTATATCAAGCCATGAAGTCATTCGTTTATTGAAAAATGGATGTCATGTTTTCTTAGCCCATGGACTTGAACAAAAATACGTCAGATTGGAATGATATTTCTGTTGTTAGTAAATTTCCTGATGTATTTCCTGAAGAATTTCTTGGCTTACTCCTAGAGCGTGATATTAAATTTTGTATCAACTTTGAATCCGGTACAAAATCCATTTCTAAAATCTCATATCGAATGGCTCCTATTGAACTTCAGGAGTTAAAAACCCAACTGTAGAAGTTGATACCCGAGCCTTTATCTGGTGACTTTCTTTGTGGAATACACCGAAGCCAGACTCTTTGTAGGGGACGTCATATTCGTGCGGTAGTAAACTGATAGGTGCTGTTGTGACGTGTTATCCAAGATTGGGATGTGAGTCATAGTTGAGAACAACCTAAGTCGGTAATCGAAATACGTAGCTTTCTAGGCTTAGTTGATTATTATCGGAGATTCGTTGAAGGATATTCTCGAATCGCTACTTCATTAACGCAGCTGACTCGTAGAGATACAAAATTCGAATGGAGCAAGGAATGTGGGAAGAGCTTCGAAGAACTCAAGAGGAGACTCATTTCAGCACATGTTCTGACCATGTCATCCTGGAAAAGTGAACGTTGTAGCTGACGTGTTGAGTAGAAGATCGTATACAAGTACGAGTACGATATTGTCAAAGACTCATTTCGTATAATTTACAAATAATAGAGATGGAGATGAAAACTCTAGGTATCCACGTGATGATATACGAGTATAATCGACTTTAATCGATAAAGTTAAAACGTTCAAGCTACACACCAGAGCTGGTGAATATGAAGAAGCAGGTACAAGAAGTTGTTATTCCAAAAGCGAGAATTGGCGATGTGAGCAAAGCTCAAACCTTCGATTTATTAGTCCATTTGAAATCCTCGATTGAATAGGAACTGTGGCCTATAGACTCGTTTTATCGCTAAGTATGTCGCGTGTTTATAACGTTTTTTTTATGTACCGATGTGGACGACTCGAACCATGTTATTGAGTTAGAACCGGACGAAATAGCTGAAGACTTAACGTACGAGGAGGTATCTGTCAAGATGTTGGATGGGAAGGAGCATGTCCTACGCACGAAGGTCATACCACAAGTTAAAGTTTTGTGGAGGAATCATGTTATAGAGGAAATGACATTGGAGTTGGAAACGGAAATGAAAGCGAGGTATCTTTACCTTTTCGAAACACCAGTTACGTACGTCAATTTTGAGGACGAAATTTCATAAGGAGGGGAGGTTGTAAGACCCCGAAAATTTTTAAATAAAAAGGAATTTCCTTTATTTATTATTTTGAAATAGTAAGGGTGAATTTGATTAATGTGGTTAGTTATGGGTAAAATGCGCAAATATTTTGAATAAGCAAGTGGTTATTAAATATTCATTGTTGTCGGGGAATATCCGTTTGGTCGTGGAATATTCTTGCTGTCGGGGAATATTCGTACGACGGCGCAGTCTTTTGTGGGCCCCATAACGGAAAGCGATTGGATGAAGAAAACGACAAATATAAGTTGTTTATAAATAACGGCGTAGTTGTTACCGTTAATACTGTTGGAATACTCGGTGGTTAAAACACAGTAATACGCGTTGTTGTACAGTAGCACACGGTATTGCACCAATTATTGATTCTTACGTAAGAAGGCACTACTCAATAATTGTTACAGTAATTACTGTTCAGTATTTTATGTTATTGATTCAATAATTGCTGCATTGATATTTTATATTACTGTTGTTTCAATAATTGTCATTACACAGTATTTTCCATTATCGAAGAAATAATTCATATTATCTGAATAATATTATTTGATAACATTATTGGCAATGTCTAGAAAGTTCTGTCTAAGGAGAGGTTTGGTCACCTAATTGCGCGCCAGTAAGGAGAAATTCTTATTGGAAAGCCCCCTCTTTCCTGGGAACGGCCTGGTTGCCAGTACTATGATTCTGTAATATTATTTGTGAATAATTAATTATTGATTTATATGATGAGGAAAATATTGAATTTATGTGGATATAGATGGAGAAAATTTTTAATGTGACAATTGTTGAAAATTAATATTTTATCTTTTTCTGATAAAATAATTCATTTAAATATATTATTTTAATAATATATTAATGATGATATTTTTACAATGAATGTGGGATATATGAGTATATGAGGAGGAAGAGTATTTTTGTGGCATAAAATATTTAAAACAGATTTTGTGTGTCGGTAGACCTGTTTCTTGACTGAAAATTTGATTATAGCCTGTAAAATCGTTCGTTTGTGGATTTCGATCAATTTCTGTTTGGAATTTGGAAAAACTTCCTTCTACAAAGTTGTAGAGAATTGAATTTCCTATAAAAACTTGCGAGATTCGAATTTTCTGGCAAAAAGGGCTATTTATTATGAATTATTGAAGTTCCGAAGCTCCGAAATAATTGATTTTTGGAAGTTTAAAATAATTTAAATATGAAAAACATTTTTTGTGGGTCTAGCATGTGATTTGAATGTGTGGAATGCAGATTTTCAGATCCTTAGAAGTGGGCGTAGGAATTGTAATATTAATATTAATATTATATTAAATTTTCTGCTTTGGTGTTCTAAGCAATTTCCTATAAATAGGTGCTTAGGTTAGAATTGAAAATCACACCAGAAGCTGAAGTTTTCTCTCTCTATATTATCGAGCGTATTCTTGTGAGTATTTTGAGTATACTTTGAGTATTGCTATACGGTGCAAGTTCAAGTCATAGCCTATATTCGGTGTTTCAACTAGAAGTAGTGTCTTTCGAGGTAAGGGATGTTATTTTCTTCTCAAATGATATTATTTCTTCAATATCATTATGCTGAAATATTGGTTGGAAGTTTTTATCAAATTTGGAACTTTTTCATGTCGGGGTTACTATTCATGAGTTACTATTCATGAGTTACTATTCATGAGTTACTATTCACGAGTTACTATTCACGAGTACTATTCACGAAGTGTGAAGATGTTTTTTTGTGAAATTACTATCTTTTGGTGTCGGAGTTATTATTCACGTATACGACACTATTCACGTATACGGCACTATTCACGAATACGACACTATTCACCGAAAAATAAAATTTCTTCTTTTTGTCCAAAATATCTATTCTGGATACTAGCTTTGATTGTATCCATGTTTTGATCATTCTTGAATTTTACTTCAGTATGATTATTTATGAAGTATTTTTGAACTCAGGTTGTTTAGAGTACGAATCCTTAATACTTGTTATTTTGTTTCACTGGATTCGTTTCCTTTAAAATATTTTTCATCATCCTCAGTCCTAAATGATGGTGTTACTGAATATCTTTGGCCTGTAGTGCAAAGATGGTTGATTTTGTTATGAATATCTTTGGCCCGTAGTGCAAAGATGTACAGGTGTTGAGATGAACATGAACAATTGATGAATATCTTTGGCCCGTAGTGCAAAGATGAACAGGTGTTTAGATGAACATGACCGACTGATGAATATCTTTGGCCTGTAGTGCAAAGATGAATATTTGATTTGATTTAAGATATATATTGATTGATGTTACAGGGATAAAATATTGATGATGGACTTTTAAATTCATAGATGTTAGTAGATTTTATTCTCTACTTAACTCTTCTAATGAATTGTTGTTTCCGCTGCAGTTGTTGATCTAAAACTTGTTGTCTATTGTATTCTATCAGATTTTTCCCTGTTGAAGACTAAGGATAATTTGTTGTACATTATCTTAGTCATAATATTTTTTACTGGGCTAGTTGAGCTCACCCTTTTTCTTGTTGTTCCATCTTTCTTCTCAGGAGGCGAGAATGTAGCGGGTATTAGTCGGGATATGGAATGAAGGTTCTAGAGAAAGTTGTTTAGTAGTCCTCACTATTTTTTGTAAAATTATGTATCAATAATTATGATAGGGATTTATTTGCATGTGGATATTGTCTAGATGATAATGTTTGTATTCAAACTCACAGCTTATGGGTGGTAAAAGTTGTAGTTGTTTCTGTACCATGTATTTGACAACTCAGAATGGGTTGGGTGGAATGGATCTATTTTGGGGTTGTCACACTAGTCTTCTTATAATATCGTGTGGGGATAATACCTTCTTGAATATAGTTCAAGTCTGCTCTAGTATCAACCAAAGCAAGGAGCTGTACAGAGAAAGTTTTATCGATAACTAAATTAATAGCGATATACCATTTTTGAATAGTAATATCTATAATTCTTTTAAAGGAGAGACCTTGAATAAAGAGATCAGAATCTTTAGCACCTGATGATTCTGGTTCATCGTAACTTTCATCACTAGAAGAGGAATCATGAACTTGAAGATCTGATTTTTTATCATCAATCTCTTTTCTTAAGTTGGAAATATCTAATTTTAAGTTAGAAATTTCTTTCTTAAGTTTATTAACTTCTTGATTTAACTCAAGGACGGTAATTTCTTTTACCGGAGACTTAAATCTTTCAAGAGTTTTATTGAGACTGAAAATAGATTTTTTCTTTGGCTCTAAGAACCTTATCAGTGACCTTTTTATCTTTGGTTAACAAATCTTTTAATTTCTTTAAATACTGAGTCTTTAATTCAGGGTCTGTAATTTTACTGATTAAATCAACTAATTAAGAACTTTCTTCTTCTTCTTTTGTAATTACATTAACTCTTTTACAACAGTTTTTATTGCAATTTTCTGTACATATGGTGACTTCATTTTCACAATCAGATTCATCGTCAGATGCGTTATTACTAGAAGATTCTGGAATATCAGAAGCTTCTTCATTAGTACTATATTTTAACTATGTAGGGTTCTATGCGCCAGAATGGAAACGAATAATTTGTTCATCAGAAGTACGAGTTAACTTTTGTTTGAGTATGCCACCGTATCCAATGTCAGAGGCATCTGTTTCAACTATTTTGAAAGTTGAATCATTCGAGATGCCAAGGCAGGGCAAAACCTTAACATATTTTTTAACTTTTTGACTGACAGAAGTATGAATGTTAGTCCATGGAGGAGGATTACTTTGTAAGCGCTGAAAGAGAGGCTTACAAATCTTCCCGAGGTTCTTGTAAAACTTGCTAATATAATTGAGCGAGCCAAGAAACCTCTATAGTTGAGTTTTGTCGGTAATATTATCTGGGAACCGGTCGGTGAATTGAATAGCTCTGTCAATTGGCCGTGTGAGTCCATGATAGAGGATTAATCCGAGAAACCTGACTTTAGTCAAAAACAGACTACATTTGGAAGGAAAAAGAACAAGACCATTGGTTTTAACTGTTTTGAAGAACGAATTTAAATGTTTAATATGCTCTTCAATAGTCTTGGAGAATACAAGGATATCGTCGATGTATACAATGATAAAATTACTGAAAGGATTCAAAATGTTATTAAGAATATTCTGAAATTCACTGGGTGCATTTTTAACTCCAAATGACTGAACATTCCATTCGTAGTGTCCGAACGGAGTGGTAAATGCAGTTTTGTACCTATCATCTGGATGAATAGCAACTTGCCAGAATCCTGACTTGAGGTCAAATTTACTAAAGATTGTGTAGACACTTAACCTACCAAGGAGATCATCCTTGTTGGGCAAAGGGTACCTAATCCATTCTAGTACTTTGTTTAATGGTTTATAATTAATGACTAACCGAGGGACACCTCTTTCTTTTTCAGCTTCGTTATTAACATAGAAGGCTGGGCAAGACCATGGTGACTTACTATGTCTAATTAAACCCTTACTAAGAAGATCATTAATTTCACTTTTAAATAACTCCATCTGTTCATGACTCATTTGAATAAGCCTAGCTTTAGTGGGAATTAAATGTTCTTTAAATTCCTTAGCATAGGGTAATCTAATTGTGTGCTTCTTCCTATGCCAAAATGCATTCGAAAAATCAGAACATAAGTTTTTTTATTAATTAATCTTTTAACTCTTTTATTTTTTCATGAATTCTGTTGTTCTTCAACTTGTTGATACCTAACTTCTTCTTTAAGGAAACTTAGGTGGGTAACTTTGCAATTTAACAGATTCAATGATTTAGAAATTGATTCTTCTTAAATAAATTTTAAATCTCTTTCTTTTGGTTTGATTAGGAATTTAAATGTAATCTTTTTTCCTAAATGTTCGCAACTTAAACCTTTATTACTAGTAGTAAATAGGTATAATAAATAGATAAATGGTAATCCTAAAATGATTTTGTCAGTAAGATTGCGAACTAAGACAAATAAGGTCTTAAAACACATATTGTCTTGACAAATATGTACATTAGGTAATTTATGTTTTATTTCCATTTGACTACCGTTAGCTGAATTTAGTTTTTCACTAGTCTTCTTATAATATCGTGTGGGGATAATACCTTCTTGAATACAGTTCAAGTCTGCTCTAGTATCAACCAAAGCAGGGAGCTGTACAGAGAAAGTTTTATCGATAACTAAATTAATAGAGATATACCATTTTTGAATAGTAATATCTTTAATTCTGTTAAAGGAGAGACCTTGAATAAAGAGATCAGAATCTTTAGCACCTGATGATTCTGGTTCATCGTAATTTTCATGACTAGAAGAGGAATCGTGAACTTGAATATCTGATTTTTTATCATCAATCTCTTTTCTTAAGTTGAAAATATCTAATTTTAAGTTAGAAATTTCTTTCTTAAGTTTATTAACTTCTTGATTTAACTCAAGGAGGGTAATTTCTTTTACCGGAGACTTAAATCTTTCAAGAATTTTATTGAGACTGAAAATAGGTTTTTCTTTGGCTCTAAGAACTTTATCAGTGACCTTTTTATCTTTGGTTAACAAATCTTTTAATTTCTTTAAATACTGAGTCTTTAATTCAGGGTCTGTAATTTTACTGATTAAATCAACTAATAAAGAACTTCCTTCTTCTTCTTTTGTAATTACATTAACTCTTTTACAACTGTTTTTATTGTAATTTTCTGTACATATGGTGACTTCATTTTCACAATCAGATTCATCGTCAGATGCGTTATTACTAGAAGATTCTGGAATATCAGAAGCTTCTTCATTAGTACTATATTTTAACTGTGTAGGGTTCTATGAGCCAGAACGAAAACAAATAATTTGTTCATCAGAAGTACGAGTTAACTTTTGTTTGAGTATGCCACCGAATCCAATGTCAGAGGCATCTGTTTCAACTATTTTGAAAGTTGAATCATTCGAGATGCCAAGGCAGGGCAAAACCTTAACATATTTTTTAACTTGTTGAACGACTGAAGTATGACTGTTAGTCAATGGAGGAGGATTACTTTGTAAGCACTGAAAGAGAGGCTTACAAATCTTCATGCGGTTCTTGTAAAACTTGCCAATATAATTGAGCGAGCCAAGAAACCGCTGTAGTTGAGTTTTGTCGGTAATCTTATCTAGGAACCGGTCGGTTAACTGAATAGCTCTGTCAATTGGCCGTGTGAGTCCATGATAGAGGATTAATCCGAGAAACCTGACTTTAGTCAGAAACAGACTACATTTGGAAGGAGAAAGAACAATATCATTGGTTTTAACTGTTTTGAAGAACGAATTTAAATGTTTAATATGCTCTTCAATAGTCTTGGATAATACAAGGATATCGTCGATGTATACAATGATAAAATGACTGAAAGGATTAAAAATATTAATAAGAATATTCTGAAATTCACTGGATGCATTTTTAAGTCCAAATGACTGAACATTCCATTTGTAGTGTCCGAACGGAGTGGTAAATGCAGTTTTGTACCTATCATCTGGATGAATAGCAACTTGCCAAGAATCCTGACTTGAGGTCAAATTTACTAAAGATTGTGGAGACACTTAACCTACCAAGGAGATCATCCTTGTTGGGCAAAGGGTACCTAATCCATTCTAGTACTTTGTTTAATGGTTTATAATTAATGACTAACCGAGGGACACCTCTCTTTTTTTCAGCTTCAGTTATTAACATAGAAGGCTGGGCAAGACCATGGTGACTTACTATGTCTAATTAAACCCTTACTAAGAAGATCATTAATTTCACTTTTAAATAACTCCATCTGTTCATGACTCATTTGAATAAGCCTAGCTTTAGTGAGAATTAAATGTTCTTTAAATTCCTTAGCAAAGGGTAATCTAATTGTGTGCTTCTTCCTATGCCAAAATGCATTCGAAAAATCAGAACATAAGTTTTTTATTAAATAATCTTTTAACTCTTTTATTTTTTCATGAATTCTGTTGTTCTTCAACTTGTTGATACCTAACTTCTTCTTTAAGGAAACTTAGGTGGGTAACTTTGCAATTTAACAGATTCAATGATTTAGAAATTGATTCTTCTTGAATAAATTTTAAATCTCTTTCTTTTGGTTTGATTAGGAATTTAAATGTAATCTTTTTTCCTAAATGTTCACAACTTAAACCTTTATTACTAATAATAAATGGGTATAATAAATAGATAAATAGTAATCCTAAAATGATTTTGTCAGTAAGATTGCGAACTAAGACAAATAAAGTCTTAAAATACATAATGTCTTGACAAATATGTACATTAGGTAATTTATATTTTATTTCCATTTGACTACCGTTAGCTGAATTTAGTTTTTCACTAGTCTTCTTATAATATCGTGTGGGGATAATACCTTCTTGAATACAGTTCAAGTCTGCTCCAGTATCAACCAAAGTAGGGAGCTGTACAGAGAAAGTGTTATTGATAACTAAATTAATAGAGATATACCATTTTTGAATAGTAATATCTTTAATTCATTTAAGGGATAGACCTTGAATAAAGAAATCAGAATCTTTAGCACCTGATGATTCTGGTTCATCGTGACTTTCATCACTAGAAGAGGAATCAATAACTTGAAGATCTGATTTTTTTTCATCAATCTCTTTTCTTAAGTTGGAAATATCTAATTTTAAGTTAGAAATTTCTTTCTTAAGTTTATTAACTTCTTGATTTAACTCAGGGAGGGTAATTTCTTTTACCGGAGACTTAAATCTTTCAAGAGTTTTATTGAGACTGAAAATAGGTTTTTCTTTGGCTCTAAGAACCTTAACAGTGACCTTTTTATCTTTGGTTAACAAATCTTTTAATTGCTTCAAATACTGAGTATTTAATTCAGGGTCTGTAATTTTACTGATTAAATCAACTAATAAAGAACTTTATTCTTCTTCTTTTGTAATTACATTAACTCTTTTACAACAGTTTTTATTGCAATTTTCTGTACATATGGTGACTTCATTTTCACTATCAGATTCATCGTTAGATGCGTTATTACTAGAAGATTCTGGAATATCATAAGCTTCTTCATTACTACTACTGTTATTTTCAATTCTCATTAATTCCAATAATTGTTCTGAATCTTCAGCCGAAATATTTAATTGAGTTAATTTTTGTTTAACTCTACATTCACTTTTATAATGTCCTTTCTACCCACAATTGTGATAGACAATCTTACTTTTATCATATTTCTTTGATTTTGTATATGATCTTTTCTTAGATGACTTAGGTTTATTGTAATAAGTATCTTGATTATTACTCTTATTATTACTTCTATCTTGATTATATCTTTTCTAACGACGCTTATGACTTTTATGTGACTCAATATGTTTATTCTTATGCCTGTGCTTTCTTCTAGAGGGAGCAACCGGCGGTAAACCATACTGTTCACAAAATGTTCCTAACTCGTATTTAGCTTTATTTCTATCTTTACTAGCTTGTTTAGCTAATTTAAAATCAATACACATTTTTAATCCAATTTTTTGAATATAACTAATAATATCACCATAGGTTAAATTATCATAATCAATATATCCTAAATTTTTACTTAATTCTTCTCTAACTTTGTGAGCAAATAAAGATGGTAAACCATTAACGAATTTCTCTTTCCAAAATAGTTTATTTCTGTCATTTCTCATCATAACTCTAGAAGTAAATACATCTTTGTACCATCTAAAATCACTTAGAGTGGGACACGTAAGATTACTTAATTGATCATGAATTCTTTCTGTAATATTACTAGGGGTTCCAACAAAATATTTAATTATAGTAAATATTAAAGTATTAACTCCATCAGGAAGACCAATACCAGCATCTTCATCAAAGATGGGATTGCCTTCATTATCACTTTGGATAGCATGAACTATGGATATTCTAATGTCTTCTGTGAGATATTTTTTCCACCAAGACCTAAGAATACCAGTAAAACCACTAGCTATTATTTCAACTATATCTGGTTGAGATAAAGTGTTGAATTTTGTGATATAGATGTTGGCTACCATAGACATATGATTAAGTTTATTAAGAATTTCTTGTTCACTAAATCCATCTATATTCCATTCATAAATTTTATTAGAGGACACAGAAAAATGTTTATCTAGATTTCTCTCTTCGAACTGTAGATCCGGAGGAGTTGGTCTAGAGTACCAATTTCTGGTAATACTTGTGTTATTGACAGTTAATTTATTTAGTTGTTCATTAAGGTTTGAAATAGATGAGTGATTAGAGTGATCAGAAGAACTTTCGTTATCACCATCCGATTTAGCATGATCAATAACATCAATAGTTCCACTTGGACCGGGTTCTGTTTTAAGTTTTTTAAATAATTTTTCAATAGATTGGACCTATTCACTTTCTTTATTAGGTAAACCTAAATTATATCCGTTCTCTGGTAAGTTAATTAGAGGCTGTTCAATCTTTGAATCAGGTTTTTTAATAATATTTACTTTAAATTTTTCTTCAATCCTATCTAGCTGTTTTCCTACTGTTGCTAGATATTGATTACTAAAGTTTAATTGTTCAATTATTTTTTTATCATCATTAGTTCCGTCAGGAATCTTGAAGGGACTAGCGATAACTGAAGTGTTTTTAATTGGAATTAGAACTGCCTCTAAAGGAGGATGACTAGACGATACTTTAGATCTGTCTTCTTTAATCCATTGAGTTTTACTAATAACATTATATTTACTTTGATATTGTTCATACCAGTCGTATAAAGCGATATTAATTTCTTCACCTTTAATAACTCTTTTCCATCTATTAACTATCTTATCTCTTTCCTTTTCAATGGGGTGAGTAGATCTGAATAGATGTCTTTTTTCTTTGTTAAACTTTGAATTAAAATCTTTTACTAAGTTATCCCAATCTAAAACGAAATTCTTTTTAATGACTCTTAATTGATTATGAATTGGGGCATTAATACCAAATTGTGTGGGATATACTGAGGATGTCGGAGAAGAAGAACCTTCATCTTCTACGTTATCATTCTGAGTATAGCAAAGATGACTAACTTGTCCTTAATTAAGGATACCTTTAAGTTTGATATCTCTAACCGAAGGATTACTAAGGACTTCAGTATATCTTCTAGTGTGGATAACTGAAGGGGCCGAAGAACTGGAAATGTCTTCAATGATAACTGGTGTTCTAGTACGTTCAAAACTAATTTTAACAGTTTCATCAGAAAACTGTTGGATGTTTTCAATATTTAACAAATTAGTTAACTATGGGCTGTTGTGGTAATTCATTCGGTAAAGTCCATTGATTAGGTAAGGTAATATCCTTCCAAAGAATTGTTCTTGGGATCTGGATATTAACATCACTAGTTGAACTTTGAATTAAAACTGTTTGATCTTTTGGACTTTTATTAAGAGCATGAACGTTTAAGTTTGATTTCATTGTCTTATAATAAATCCTGTAAATCAAAGCAATGGGTTGAGATCCTTCAATCATTTGAGTAATCACTCCATCAGTTTTAATGTTTAATGATAAAGCTTTAAATAAGTTTTGATCACTAAGACTCAAGGTGAAACCAGGAAAGCAATTGAAATGGATAGGTCCATTATGCAAACTTGCTTCCATGGCACCAATTATACTTGGATAATAATTTAAAAATCTAGCATCTGTAAGGCAGAGGTAGATAGATGAATTAATTCCTTTTCTGTTGAGTGGTTTGACTGCAACTTGAACAAGACCTATATGAATAAAATTGTAACCCTTTTTTCTGTGTTTTTTAATAACTTCAGGTGATAAAAGACTACAATTTTCGTAATCTTTATTAATTGATATACTCTTTCAACTGTTTTGACATTATAGTCAGTTTTGAATTTATCTGAAAAGGTTGACTGATAAATATCTTTTGGAGATACTCTAGGTATGTTTCAATTGTGTAAAACTTGATTAATGTTTTCATAACTATGTTCTTCTTGGTTAACTATGTCCGGGACAGGAGACAAAGCTGACCTGTTACTAACTGAAGAGCTGGATCTGAATAATCTACTCATCTTGACTGTTTCAAAATAAAAATCTTACTCAAGGTTCCTTCATGCATACCTCGTTTACCCAAAGTAGACTCATACCTATGTTCTATAACCTGACACTGCTCACACCCTGGAGACTTACAAAGGTTAGACACGAACTAGGTGGACTACAGGTAAATAAGGTGACTTCAGAACTTTGATGAAGAAGATAATTTTGAAAAAATAAAGGGAAGTTTGATTAAAGAGATCTGACTATACAGTTACTAACAACAAACAACTTGGCTTTGATATATATATATATATATATATATATATATATATATATATAGTGTCCATTCATTTTTACTAACACTATATATATATATATATATATATATATTATTGTAGCTAGAATTTCAATATTCTTTTCTTTATTAATTTTAAATTGCTTTCAGGGAGAGATTCGCATATTGTACTCTTCACACTTTAATAAAGTAATATATATTTTTCTCTCACCCGTAATTTTTCCATATTTGAATTTTTCACGTTCATCTCATATTTTTGTCTTTATTTATTTTTTCTCGTAGATTTATGTCTTTGTCATAGTTTGTTGTAACAATACATAACTTCTTTAGAAAAGTTTGCACTAATTTTTTATTTTAAAAAAAACTATTTTGGGACAAATAATGGATGTTGTTACAACATCATCACCAAGCCCTATTAGCTTATCTCATGCTGACCTCATTTCTTTATTTTCGTTTTTCATAAAGTCTAAAAGACATTCTTCTGTGCGAATCAAATCTATATACAGTGATAGCATAACTGAGATGATGAACAAAAAAGAGGGCTCAACTCAACCTCGTCAGTTATGTAATTTGCAAATATTCCATGTCATTCTCACAATCATCAACTCAAAATCATCACTTGGTGAATTGTAAAGGCATGAGCCAATTGCCAGAGAATATAAGGTTGAGATTTAGTGGTTGTTGGATTGTGATTATTTGGGTCTAGCCATGGTGCAGCCCAATCTATTTAATGGTCCGGATCTGGTGATGACCCATATGTATTTATTATGACAGTGGAAGAGTCCTTATTAAAATAGAATTGTATTTCCTTATTTGAAGGAATAAGGAATCCTTTTTCTAATTGGATGCAGGTGGAGGTTACTTCTATATATACGGCTACAAGCTAGGGTGTAGAAGGGATCGGAAGGGCATAAGAGTTATAACACAAATACACAACTTGTACTCCCAATATTATTATAGTGGATTACTCTCTCTCCGTGGTTTTTCCCAATTGGGTTTCCACGTAAATTCTTGTGTTCATACTTTATATTTCTTTATTTATGTTTATGTGAGTGTATTTCGTGAGTTTGATTTCACAACAATTACTCCATCAACCGTTGGCGCTATTTTGGCCTGTTGTTTTGGTGATTTCGTCAGATGTTAACATTGGCACCGTCTGTGGGAACGAGACACTTGTTCTAGTGTCAATTTAAAATCACCTATATACCAAAAAGAGGAGCATACATATAAAGCTAAGTCTTTTATCTCTTCCTTTATTTATAAATTATTTTTGACAAACATGTTCTGATTTTCAAGTATTCATTCATCAATTAGAATTCTTGATATTTAGTTAGTATTGTGTGTTCAACTCTCGTTATGAATAACACTGTTGAGAACTTTCGATGTACTATTTACGCGGTAATCCAGGTTATTCATATAGATATATATATTATTTGAAGGCATTATACACATCATGGAATATTTGGTCTCATGTTTATGGCTTGGCGATATAGCATGAAGTAATATTGTTATTTAACTTTATCAATATTAATTTTTAATACAAGTTTATTGTTCTATATAATTAAATACAAGACTTGTATACTTTAACTATAAGGGGACCACAAATCAACTAATCCCCAATTTTCACAAGTTTTGGTATACAGTTATGACATGGACAATTCCGCCTACTTTGCTTTCGGCAAACCCAAAGTCTTGAAAGCCCCATGCTTAAACAAAATAAAACAGGCACCTGGAATCATCACCGATCACCGGGAGAGTAACAAGCCTCAGTATTTTGTTCGATTCAAAAGAATCTAAGTCGCTGGGGAGTGGATGACATGGGCACCAATTAAACTTTTGGTCTGGCGATAATAGTCAAAATCCTGGCTCAATTACCTCTGCAAATTCTTTGAAGACTACAGATAATGTTTTTAATAAAGATGTGGAGGAATTTGTTTGGGCAACTAAAGTGTCACGCTGTTGGCCAGGAAAAGAGGAAAAAGAAGAACTCTGTTTCAGTTTAAAAAGGAACATCCCAAATTTCATGTCTTTCTTTGCGGCAGAACGTGGTACATGGTTCCAATATAGTATTGCCAAATAATTATTGGGGTTCTACTAGGTGTTGGTGCTGTTAAGGAGGATTTATTAAGAAATAAAAAAAAAGATGCATCCCATTATCATTCAGAAACTACAAGAGGAGACGAAAGAGGAAGAAGCCCCGCCAGAAACAACTTCGACAATCTCTTTGGCAATTCCTCTTCAGGCTACACCGGTTTCATTATATCTTTGGCTGTTTACTTTATAAAGTCTTATCGAAGCCTCCCACAGGGGTCGAGACGGATATTATGGCGCCATAAGGTCGAAGGGGTTATAAGGTCGGACAAACGTCCTTCGAGAAGGCTTTGATCTCCCGAAAGGATGAACATTCTACGGATATAAATCTCGAGGATAAAAATCCCGAAGAAACTTTTTGAATACTCTCTTATTTATAAGTTCCTTATAAATAAGAGACTGGGGGCAATTAAAGTTCGTACTTTGTTGGACATTTGGCGGCTCTCCCGTGACATTTGGGCAACAACCCACTTCGCGCAACAACAATCCTCTTCGGATAATTGCAGTTTGCCTCGGACTATATCACATCGGCTTTATCATGTCTTTGGCTGTCTACATTTGGCAGTATAAGGTCGGAGGGGTTATAAGGTCGGAGGGGTTATAAGGTCGGACAATCATCCTCTCGAACGGATTACTTCCTTCGGGACGAACCGACGTTCTCCCTAACGGATTATTTCCTTCGGGATGGATATTATGGCGGCATAAAGTCGGAGGGGTTATATGGTCGGACACTCATCCTCCCGAACGGATTATATCCTCTGAGACGGACCGACATCCTCTCCACATGGAGTTTAGGTGTGATATTTTGTCTTCGGCAAATATGGTCGTTTTGTTGGGATAAATTTGTATAGTCTCTCATTTATAAGTTGCTTATAAATAAGAGACTGGGGGGCAATGTTGGAGTGTGATTATTTGGGTCTAGCCATGGTGCAGTCCAATCTATTTAATGGTCCGGATCTGGTGATGACCCATATGTATTTATTAGGGTCCTTTACATAAGTATACAACAAATAGAAAGTAATTACAAGAAAATTGCATCAACTAAATAATTACAAAAAGAGTGTAATTAAGACTCATATTACAAAAATAGTACAATTCACATTAATAAAGAAACCTAAAATCAAGGATAACTAATAATTCAAATTCAAATTCAAATCTTGTCTCTAACAACAATTTCAAATCCATATTTCAAAATTCAAATCAAAATGAGAAAATTAAAAATAAAAAATTATGAAGGAGCTAATGTTCATCATCCTCCTCTCTCGCTGCCACCGCTGCCGCCGCCACATCGCCGCCAGCCGCCGCCACAAAAATTGACTAGTAACTGCATCACATTTAAAATAAAATTGGTAATCAAATACAACTGAATTGGTTACCTTGGTCTAAAAGTTTGACAACCAATTTCATGTTGGTAAATAAAAAATAGAACACTGCATATTTATATCAAGGTAACCAAAACTTTATACCAAGGTAACCAAACTTTTATACCAAGGTAATCAAACTTTTATACCAAGATAATCAATCTACCTTCACACCTGCAGTATGAATTAGTCACCTTTGATCTGAAAGTTTGGCAACCAACTGCACGAAGGTTTGGCTACCAACTGTATTACATGTAAAATAAATTGGAAACTTAATAAAACAGAATTAGTTACCTTGATATAAAGGTTTGGCTACCAACTGCATTATAAAAAAACTGCAGAAACAGAGCGACGATGGCAGAGGGAGGGGGTGGGGGTGGGCAGTAGGAGGAGGAGGAGGAGGGGGTGGCGGAGGGAGGGGGGGAGGATGAGGGGGTGGCGGAGGGAGGGGGGAGGAGGAGGAGGGAGGCGGAGGAAGGGGAGGATGGGGTGGCGGAGGGAGGGGGTGGGGGTAGCGGATGGAGGGGGAGGAGGAGGAGAGGGGCGGAGGGAGGGGGAGGAGGGGGTGGGGCGTGGGCGGTGGGTGGAGAAAGGAGGCGGAGGAAGAGGAAGGAGAGGGTGTGGGGCTGGGGCTGGGGCTGGGGCGGGAGGAGTAGTGGCGGGGGGCAGAGGCGGGAAGAGGGGAGGAGGGGAGGCGGGAGGAAGGGGAGGCGGAGGGTGGGGAGGGGTTGGACAGGAGGAGGAGGAGGAGGAGGAGGAGGAGGAGGAGGAGGCGGAGGCGGAGGGAGGGAGGAGAAGAAGAAGAAGGGAAACATAAATGGAGTGGGAGAAAATCGTGGGAGAGATGGGGAGAAAATTGTGGGAGAGATGGTTGAGAATTAAAACACATCCCATAATTAAAGGAATCATAAATATGTACTAATAATGAAAATAAAATTTTAAAGATATTAATTATGTAAATATTTAATGAGGGCACTTTTCTTGTAATTATATTTTTAAATGTACTATAAAATGTAATTGTTCCTATTTATTATGACAGTGGAAGAGTCCTTATTAAAATAGGATTGTATTTCCTTATTTTGAGGGATAAGGAATCCTTTTTCTAATTGGATGCAGGTGGAGGTTACTCCTATATATACGGCTACAAGCTAGGGTTTAGAGGGGATCGGAAGGGCACAAGAGTTACAACACAAATACACAACTTGTACTCCCAATATTATTATAGTGGATTACTCTCTCTCCGTATTTTTTTTCCAATTGGGTTTCAACGTAAATTCTTGTGTTCATACTTTATATTTCTTTATTTATGTTTATGTGAGTGTATTTCGTGAGTTTGATTTCACAACAATTACTCCATCAACCGTTGGCGCTATTTTGGCCTGCTGTTTTGGTGATTTCGTCAGGCGTACAAAATCAGGCGTTAACAGTAGTCCTAATTGCTCCTAGTCCCTACGTGTCACGATGGGAAACTTTGCTGTCTAGTCATTCAAATTAAGGGCCAAGTTTGTGTTAGTAAAATGATGTCTACATGATGGAGTTCTAGGAAGACCTCATGATCATAAGGGTTTGGAGTTTTGTCATGCTTGTGTTAATGGAAATCTACAAGATATATAATCATGGTTCTAACATGATGTTATTAGCAACGTATAGATGAGGAATAGTTTGTGTAATTTGTCATAGTTTGTGATACTAAATTGCAAATCTAACCTTATATTTTTCATGTTTTTGCGAGTGTTCTCTAAATTTATTTTAATTTTAGCACAAGTATCTCTCATAGATACATTAGTCATGCAAAATTGTTCCTCTATCCTTTTTCGTTGATAATAATAAAGCAATTTCTGTTAATTGAATTTGGCAAAAAAAAAGGCTAATGTATTATTCTGTTGCATAAATTAAGATTATTATAGTGCTAACATGCGTGTCATCATGTTCCTAAAGTGGCAATCAAATTATCCGCTTCATTTGCAACACTAATTTAAACCCTAGCGACTACTTGTAACTTTAATTTCACAAAATACGATTTTTCTGAGATGAATTTTAGCCCTAATTTAAAGCTCGTGGTTTGATTAAGATGAATTTAAACCCTAATTTGAGACCTCTTCGCTCACATTTGTCCTTTCTCGATCGTAAATGCGAATTTTGTTGCTCTCAAATGCATCTCAAATAGGTCTAATTACTATAATGACTATAATAACTTTACTTTAGGGATGAATAACATGTCCGTCAAATTTAATTTGATAAAATTCAATTTTTTATTAACAAAAGGGGTTGGAGGAATAATTTTGCATAACTAATGTATCTATGAGGGAGACTTGTGCTAAGAAAAAAGTTTAGGGAACACTTTTGTAAAAACAAAACAAATAGGAAGGTTAGATTTGCAATTTAGTGTAGTTTGTGACAAAGATCTATCAAAAATTTTATGTGAACATAAAAATTGGACGTGAGTACATTTGAATTTCACTCAATTGTATTTTGACTCCCCAATGAGTAAAAATATAAATAGATAAAATTTAAATATATTCATATCCAATTTTCATGTTCACCTAAAAGAACTCATGATCTATTGTCAAGAATAGAGTCCTGCATGAGCGGATTACGATAGTTAGTTTAACTTATTGATGTAAACATAGATAAATCCTTGAAACAGAAGTACGAAGTTTGAGAAAACAGAATAATATAGATAATAATACTCCTAAAAAGGTATATTCTATAACAATTTCTAACTCTAATGAAGTATAAAAGGTATATAACTAAATAGTAAAAATAAAAAATAACAAAAGTTTGTTCAACTTTTGACTAGGTTAGATTGCTTCAAACACGTGTTTTGGGCTCGTCGACATCTTTAATTTGATATGTATTTTTTTTTTAAATCAGAAGTTATAACAATTTAAAATTTACAATTTTTATAATCCGTGCAAAGTACGGGTAAACTTTAGAATATGTTTAATTTCTCATTTGAAAAAGTACGAGTCATGTTATATATTGTAAAAAATTTCAGTTGAATTATGATTGTGATGTATGCGTATACATGAAATTAAGATGAATTAGGAAGGGTCCAACTTTAATTTATTCTATCTTATGACTTCCACGTTGGTCGCAATCCAACTTCGTCAAATATTTGTCAACATGTATATCATTTTCTAAAAAATATTTATACCTTGAGACATTGATCAATAAATTGAAGAAAACTAATGATTATAATTAGAATTAGAATATATCCTTGGTAAGTCGAAACAAAAAAAATACTCCCTCTGTCCCAAATTAACTGCTCAGTTTTGATTTTTTTAAGTCAAATTGACTATTTTTAGAATTAATAATTAAGCATATATAAATATATTTCTAAAATTATAAAAATTAGGATTAGTAATAAATTGTATATACTTTCTTTTGGTTATAATCTCTTCACCTATATTTTAGCAAAAATAGTAAAAAGATTAATTTTAAAAATGGTCAATTTGACTTTAAAAAGTCAAAACTGAGCAGTTAATTTGGGACGGAGGGTGCATTCAATGTATGTAACAATATTAACGTATTATTATCGACTAAAGGGCACATTAAAAATGTCGTATTGATACGTTGTAGGATTAATAGTAAAATTAAAATAATCTTTTGAACTATAGAGTTGACAAAAAAAAATTTAAAAATTATTGAGTTGACTTGGAATCAATGAAAATGGCTCTGTCTGTCTTATTATATATATACTTGAATCTGACTGCCCCTATATCAAAGAAATACCAATTCATATTTTATTTATTTTGTATTTATTTTTTACTACAAAGTAAAATATTACATGATGAACGAACTATGATTAAGACGGGCATATTTGGAGCAATTAAGATTGGATTATTAAAAGATACTATAATATAATAATACAGTAGTAAGCATATTCATCAGTTAAGTTTAATATAGGAAAGAATAAGGGGAGTGGAATATATTGTTTTTGTGATCTTTTCAATTTTAGTGGTAGCTAAGTTGCACTCAGGAGAATATTAGGAAGCAGTGGTAGCCTTTTGCTTAAATTTTAAATTTCCAAATGGGGCACCCAAATTTCCATAAAAGATGTATTAAATAAAATTTTCACACAACTTTAAAAAAATAAAAATAATGAAAAGATAACCCACATAAGTGCACTCAAGTTATTGTTTTTTTTAAGAAAATAACAGAACCTAGTCTATTTGGGAACTCCTTATTTTAAATGATTTATAAGTTGTGACTTATAAGTAAAAGTATTTTACATCAATTTGATTTATAAGTCAAAAATTAAGTTAAAACATATGAATGTGTTTAGCTCATAATGACTTATAAATTAAAATAATGTAAAAATTACTAAAAATGACATTAATAAAGAATGACAAAATAGAAGAAGGGCTAACTAGACATTACATTTGGTCAAACTAACTTTTTTTGACTTAAAAACTAACTTATAAGTTAAAAATAAGTAACTCTCAAACACTCAAACAGTGATAAATGACTTGTAACTTTTATAACTTTGTATAACTTTTTATATTAGAATTGTGTAATTTAGATATCTTTTATTAGACAAATAATATTTGTACTTTAGTCATCTTTTGAGGAAAAGAGGGGTATTCACTAATGCCAAAGGAGCACTCATTTAAGTATTTTGGATATGTAAAGTGCTCTGTTTTTGCCATTGGAAGAGCCCGTATGTCAATAGAAAGTAGAGAAAAAGGAATAGAATAGAGTCACCTATTGAGGAACAAAATGCCTTTCTGGGGGTAGGAATATATGGATAATCCATATTTTACAATGTTTTTTTTTTCCAGAATATTAGCAGGGTTACTAGAACTGTTTGAGCCTTACTTCAACATGTTAGATTCAAATTTTGAGTATGGAAGCCTTGAAACATGCAGTCCATTTTGTGAAATAAAAGAAAAAATATACTCTGTGATATAATAATCTATTGAGAGTTTTCCAGTTCATTGTTGGAATTTTCCGAGTGTCTACGTTTTCTTTATCGGCAAAAAGAAAAATCATTAAAACCTACAGAAGTACCGAGTGTGACAAATTTAAATTTTTTTAAAAAGGTCACAATTGACTTAGGAAATTGATATTTTCATAAAAGTGTCGTTATAGATGTATAACGACGGTGAAAACCGTCACTATAGAATCTATAATAACGGTTTTGTTGTGAAAATATTATTTTCTATTGTGGATTTATCAATTTTCTTGACTTAAGCTGTTAATATTTGAGCCTAAATAAATATGGATGTCATTAATTATTTTTAATGATTCCACATATTAATGCGTTATACTCTATGAGTAGATTAAATTAAGTATTTGGAAGCTCAAATTCATGGAATAATGAATGAGATATTAACTTCCGAGGATGAGTTCCTTGCCAAATGTCATCTTCGGAATCACCTTTTCTTGTCCAGCAATCTTGGATGAAGAAGAATTTCTCATGTATAAATATTCTCAATTCTCAATTTCTTGATATGTGGAGAACATCTTCCTGTCCGAACACACATGGCGGGTTGCACCTGTATCTACCCACCATTCCCTTGGATTCTCAACCATATTTATTTCTGAAACAACCGCTGAAAGGTTCATTTCAAAAACATCTTGAAGAAGATCATTCACTTCCGTTACATTGGCTTATGCGGACTTCTTGTTCTGGTCTTTGAGTTTTCGACAATCCTTTGCCCTATATCCGAGCTTGTCACAAATGTAGCATTTTACCTTGGAACTTCTTATTTGTTCCCTGATGAGTCCCATTACCAGAGAACTTTCTGTTTTTAGACTTTGGACCTTGTTCCACCACATTATCTTTATATTCCACAAAGGTCCTTCCCGTTTTCTTCTCAGAAGCACGGTTGTCCTCTTCTATCCTTAATCTTACGATTAAGACTTCAAGTTTCATTTCTTTGCGTTTATGCTTGAGATAATTTTTAAAATCATTCCACATAGGTGGTAATTTTTCAATAATATCATCAACTTGGAAATATTCACTTAAGGACATACCTTCTGCATGTATTTCATGCAGGATTACTTGTAATTCTTGGACTTGGTTGATGACTGTCTTGGAATCCACCATCTTGTAGTTCAAAAATCTGTCAACTACGAACTTCTTCGTGCCAGCATCTTCTGTTTTATATTTTTTATCCAAAGAATCCCATAATTCTCTTGCTGTTTTGAGAGAACTATACACATTGTATAATGTGTTGTCCAATCCATTAAGAATATAATTCCGGCACAAAAAATCTTCATGTTTCCATGCATTTATTGCAACAACAACCTGTCTGTCTGTTTCATCTTCTTTGAGCACTGGAGGATCTACGTGAAGAAAGATTGTCAAGTTCAAAGTAGTAAGATAAAACAACATCTTTTGTTACCATCTTTTAAATTATGTTCCATTGAACTTTTCTGATTTTTCACCATGGTTCACAGGAACATTTGATATAGAAGGTGTAGAAGAAGAACCAATAATAGCAGGATTGGTATCCATATTTCTTGCAAATATATATAGATAAAACAAGTAATTGTCTTAAGATTGTTGAATATCTTAAACGAAACTATATATATATATATATAAACTTATTTTGTAAAAAAAGATTTGTCAAGACTAGTACTTAGTACTATATATGTCCTTAAGACAATTATGCCCTCCGTATGGTGCTCAAAGTTGATAACACTTGTCTCTCAGGATATAATGACATTGTATACTTTAGCAGCACTACAAAAAACATACTCTACGAACCAAAAATAAATGCTTTAACTCTCTCTTTTAATAACAATAAAACTGATGAAAAAATAATGCTTAATTACTTGTGAATAAGTGAATGAGAAGACTGTCCCCTCATATCTATTTATAGGAGGGGTTTGTGACCCTTCGGATAGGTACTTAGCTCTTGAAAAGCCATGGGATGCTACTGAAAAGATATATATGGCATCCTTTGGTCAAAACAACATAGTTTTGATCATTTGCGGTATAGGCAAGTCTATTCAAACCTATAAAACGACGTAGTTTTAGCATTAGCAAAATCAAAACTACGTAGTTTTAGACTTAGTAGAAAAGGCGCGACAAAACAACGTCGTTTTGGGCCTTCCGTTGAGATTGATACCCTTTCAGCAGATACCATTTCTCAAAATGACACAGTTTTGATATAATAAATACTGTTTGTAAAAACGACACAGTTTTGATAATAGAATTAAATAAATAAATTTTTTAATTAAAATTTAAATAAATTTTGTCTAAAAAATTATATACAAGGAGCCGGACCCACGACCCACGTGCCAGAGCCAGAGCTAGGCCAAGTCGGCCGGCGGCGACGCGCGAGTGGGTTCGAACCAAACATTGGCTAGGTCCTCTCCCTTCTATAAAAGTGGGGTGCCCCTTGGGGCCCAAACCTAAGACCACTTTCCTTGTATATAAACACATTAAAAATTTAATTCCTAACCTATATGGGACTTGGTTTTTTCCCACATGTATTTATTATCATTTCCAAGTGTGATTATCACTTTTATAGATGATTGTACAAGATATTGTTATGTTTACTTATTGAGAAGTAAAGATGAGGCTTTGGTAATGTTTATACATTACAAAAATGAGGTTGAGAACCAACTTGATAAAAAGATCAAGATAGTTAGAAGTGATAGAGGTGGGGAATATGAATTTCCATTTGTTAAAAATTGTTCAGAACATGGTATAATACACCAAAAAATTGCAACTTATTCACCTCAACAAAATGGTGTTGCAGAAAGAAAGAATAGAACTTTGAAAAAAATGATGAATGCATTATTATTAAGTTCTGGGCTACCTCAGAATTTGTGGGGGAAGCGATTCTTTCAGCAAATTATATTCTCAACCAAATACCTCAAAAGAAGTCTAATGTTTCACCCTATGAATTATGGAAAGGACGTAAGCCGTCTTATAAACACTTAAAAGTGTGAGGGTGTTTAACAAAAGTAATGGTTCCTCCACCCAAAAGAGTGAAAATAGGATCAAAAACAATAGATTGTACATTCATTGGTTATGCTAATAATAGAAGTGCATATAGATTTGTGGTTAATAAATCAAAAATAGAGAAAATACATGAAAATATTATTATTGAGTCAAAAGATGTTGAATTTTTTGAAACTGTATTTCCTAATAAAAAAGACCAAGAGCCAAGTTCTAACTAACAAGAAACAAGTTCAAATAAAAGAACTTATAATGTCGTTAATGACAGTGATCATGGTTTAGAAGATATTGATGAACCTAGACGTAGTAAACGTGTTAGAACATCAAAATACTATGGTCCAGATTTTCTAACTTATTTGTTAGAAAATGAGCCTCAAACCTATAAAGAAGCAGTATCGAGTCTTGAAGCTCCATATTGGAAAAATGATATAAATAGTGAAGTAAAATCCATTTTGCACAATCATACATGAAAATTAGTAGATCTCCTACCAGGCTCTAAACCTCGTGGATATAAGTGGATATTCAAGAAGAAAATGAAAGCAGATGGATCTATAGACAAATATAAAGCAAGATTTCTAATCAAAGGAGACACGAAAAAGGAGGGTTTAGATAATTTTCATACTTATTATCCCGTGAAAAGAATATCCTCAATTAGGATGTTAATAGTCATTGCAGCTATATATAATTTAGAAATCCATCGAATGGTTGTAAAAACAGCTTTCTTGAATGGAGATTTAGAAGAAGAAATCTACATGGAACAATCAGAAGGATTTATTGTTCGAGGACAAGAAAAGAAAGTTTATTGACTTGTAAAGTCCCTTTATGGATTAAAACAAGCACCTAAACAATGACATGAAAAATTTGATAACGCAATGTTATCAAATGATATCAAAATAAATGAGTGTGACAAATGTGTATATGTCAAGGACACTAAGAATGGGTATGTCATTATTTGTCTTTATGTAGAAGATATGCTCATTATGGATAGTAATAATGAAATCATTAATACTACTATAAGAATGTTAAATAATATGTTTGACATGAAAGACATGGGTGTTGCCGATGTAATATTAGGAATTAAAATTTCTAAAATATCGAATGGGTTAGTGTTTTCACAATCAGACTATATTGAGAAAATACTCAGAAAACTCAATCAATATTATTGCAATCCTGTGGGAACACCTGTAGATATAAATCTACACTTGTCAAAAAATAAAGGAGAGAGCATATCACAACTTGAGTATGCACAAATAATTGGAAGCCTTATGTACTTAATGAATTATACACGTACTGACATAACACAAGCTGTCAATAAATTGAGTAGATTTACAAGCAATCTAGGACAAGATCACTGGAAAGAGATTATAAGAGTTTTAAGATATTTAAAATACACTCAAAATTTTGGATTGCACTACTTAAGATATTCAGCAATACTTGAAGGATACTGTGATGGGAATTAGATATCGGATACAAAAGACTCTAAATCCACAAGTGATTTTGTGTTTACACTAGGTGGAGTAACAGTATCATGGAAATCTTCTAATCAAACATACATTACTCGAACAACAATGGAATCTGAGTTTATTGCATTGGATAAGGCTGGAGAAGAAACTGAATGGCTTCGTAATTTTTTAGAAGATATTCCTATGTGGCCTAAACTTATGCCGCCTATTTATATCCATTGTGATAGTCAATCAGCAATTAGAAGGGCACAGAGTCATATGTATAATCGTAAGTCTAGACATATTCGTCATAGGCATAATACCATAAAATAATTGCTATCTAACGACATTATGTCTATTGAGTACATAAAGTCGAAAGAAAATATAGCGGATCCGTTGACTAAAGGTTTGACTAGAGAGCAAGTAAAAATAACTTCGAGGGGAATGGGTTTAAAGCCTATAAACAAGGATCGTCATGATGGAAACCCAACCTAGTTGACTGGAGATCCCAAGATCTAGGTTCAAAAGGACAACTAAATTGTGAATGATTCAACCAAATCACTATGAAGAAATTAATTTCTTCTGCTCATTCCTATGATACGAGATAGTGATACCTGCAGCGATTACAAGATAAGCTATGCTTTTAATTATTCTTAAATCTTGATAAACATATGGAGTATGGAAGGATACTGTAACGACCAAGAAATTCGGATCTTATTGTAAAATAATTTTATTAAATTAAATAATAATAAAATTCTATTTTATGTGTTATCAAGATGGTTGTCATTGTATGACCTATTGATGTTAGAATGTCGTAGTATTTGAGCTACGTGAATGAATTAAAGTGTTTAAATTTCCAAGACGAAAATAAAAGTTTTTCGAGGAATTTTCCAAAAAATACTATTCATCATTATTTGCTCGGGATCTATTTTTGAATTTCCGAGAAATATGTAATGATAGAATTACAAGGTAAGATGGATTATGTAATAAAAATCTAGTTATGGAAAATGTAATATTTCTCTTGCGGACTAAATTTATAAACGTTAAGGAAGGCGAAGTAGTAATGAATAAGTAATAATTGTATAATACTTAGGTATTGTACAAGGGTAATGAAAACGAGTATAATATGAAGTATTATACGAGTTAGTATGAAGAATGAAATATTGTATATAAATTTTATATGAATTAGAATACGAAAATGATACATAAACTATATGTATATGTATATGTATTAAGTAATGTTAATGGACTTGGAAGATTGGTTAACAATTATTATAAGTCCAAGTAAATTAAAGGGTGAGGCCCAATTATTGATTAATAAACAAGTTAAGGTTTATTAATGCAAATCCCAAAGATTAAGTTGGTCCAAGCCCAAGCTAAAGTCCAATGAATTAATTAACCCATGGGGCAAACCATGTTAATATGGTTTAACTTGGTAATCAAATTAAATGTGTAATGATCAAGTATTAGAAGTAATGACCAAGACTTATGAGTGGTGGCCAAGCATAGGATAAGAGTTGTGATTAACAAGTAATGAATAGTAAGGAGGTGGCTTAAAGGAGGTGGGAGATTTAATGACTAAACTACCCTAGCTTTGCAAATTCTATAAATAGAGAAGCCTTGCAAGCCATTTGTTAATTGTTCAAACAATCCAACGTTACAAAGTGCTTAAGTGTTAGAGAGAATAAGCTACAAATAAGTCACTTTCATTTGTAAGAAGAAGAAGAAAGCTACCTTACCAAGAATTCAAAAGTAAGACTTCTTCTCCATTATCTTCTATCTCCACCATGATAGTTTGATAAGTAAAGTATGGATTAAGGATCATGGATGTTAAAAAGTAAGAAGAATGAGTAAACAATGAACTTAAGTCACATAAGTTGGTAATAAGTCATTTAAGCTAGCATAAGTTATAAACTTATGTGAAAGTATTATGAACTTGTAATGAGTTTATTAAGAGAAGTGATACAAAAACTTATATGATCATATGTATCATGTATACATAAGTAAAGTTATATGTGAAGAATATGTAAAGTATGATGATTAAGAAACTTTAATTGTCATAAGTCATAAATAATAAAATCTTAAGTAGTTTATAATTTGTCAAGTTATAAGCTCATGAAGAAATAAGTCTAAAATCCAACAATGAATATAAGTTGTTGTAAATAGTATGTTAAGATGTTCACATGATGAATGTACTTCATTTGCAATGTTGAACAAATCATAAGAATGAAGATTTGCCGAAAATTGCACGATTGGACGATAATCGTCGAATTCATAAAATTCTCGGAATAGAAGTCAAATTCTATGTTTGAACTCGGAACCATTGTTTTCCAATAGAGACAAGTCATATTTGGCATTTAAGAGTTGCAGACTCGAAAATGATCGAATTCCGACTTAGAATGAAGAAACGAGCGTTGAACGTTCACGAACGTTTATCGTCTTCGTTAAAAATGAACCAATAGGTGAATTTTTAGCAAACGAATTTAAATAGATAAAATTCTTGCATGATCGAGTAGATTATGTAATTTGTGAACTGTAGGCTTTTGAACGAGCCAATTCGGACTTATAACGAAGAAGTTATGCGTCCGAGAAGTTCACAAAATTCAAAGACTGAATTTTTTTCTGGTGCACAGAGTTGGCGCCGCGGCGCCAACCCTAGGCCAAACTGATCACGCCTGCAGCGCGTAACAGTGTCCAAGCACACTGTAAGAGTTCGCCGCAGCGCGAACTATAGTACAATTTGTGGCGCCGCATTGCCATGTACAGTACGAAAACCCTCTGGAGTGTGGCGCCGCAGCGCGGCCCACTAAGTAAGGACTCGCGCCGCAGCGCCAGTCTCAGAACAAGGATGGTGATGAATGTTTCTAAGTACAAAGAAAAGAAAGTTAATTAATTTAAAAGTAAACACAACTTAAGGAGTGTAATGTAACATTGTTAAACTTTGTTAAACCTTAAGGATGTTGTATAAAGGTTGAGATAACCTAGTCGAATATAAATGCAAGGATAATAATAAACTGGAACAAATAGTAACTGAATCTAATGCACAATTAGATTGAAATGAAGGGTAAGATATAGTCATATACATACTTGATTATATGTGACCTAATGTAAGGCATTATGTGATCATGTATTGTAGAGACTTGAAAGACTTGAACATAAAGTTAATATACCGTAGCAGACGATAAAGGCAAGTATTCTAACTCTTATCTCGGTTTAATCTGAATAAGTCTTTGAAGTTCATGTATTCTTTCACATGAATTGAGATATGTTGAAGTTAACGCCAATTCATGTGGCTAAGACTTGATATATTGTGTGGATTATTGATAATCTATTCCTCTATTATCAAATGTTGTTATCTTTTGTTAACTTCTAGATATGGTTTTCAAAAGAAGATTTAAATGTTAAACAAATGTTTTGTCGGTAAAACGACAGGCACGTGAGTTTGCCAAATGCTTAAACGTGCATACGTTTAATGGATGTAGTATTGATCAACATAGAGTACAATAGGCTGATCACCTAGAAGTGCTCGTAAGTAATATCGGGCTTACGGACTTAGTTCCGGGTTGTCCCTTTCCAATAAAGAATGAATGCTCGAGGTCTTTGACCGGAGTAAATGTTTTACTAAACATTTTTATTATTGTAAAACATTTTTAAAGAAAGATGAAGTGCTATTTTGTATTATCAATAGTACTTCATAACTATTGTCCAGTTATGGAAGATATACGATTCGTATGTGTCAAACATATTGTTATTGAATTGTGATATTTGTTGAGCTAATTATGCTCACTCTTGTTTGAATTATATGAATACAACTAAGACTGAACGTCCGGAAGGATCGAAAAAGGAAAAAGTAAAAGCTAAGGCAGATTGTTAAGCTGTCTTGTAATAGTATAGGTCTATTATTGTAATGTAACTGATATTATGACAAAGAACCTTTGTAATGGGTATAGAAACTGGGAAATGTAAATATTACTTTAAATATATAGAAGTTATGTTTATTCTTTGAGATTTTTCAATTGAATGAATGTATGAATGTTGTACAGTATAGCACCATCTGTCGGGTTGGAAGATACCCGGATTTGGGGATGCTACAAGTTGGTATCAAAGCTTAGGTTATAAAACTTAAGGGGGGGAAAATAGAACCTTAAGTCATAACCTTAAGAAATAATAAAGAAGTAAAAGATGGAAAGTAATCTTATAAAAATGCATTATATTATGTTATGTGTTTTTATTATTTTACTGACGTGTACTAATCAAACTATATTGTTTATTGTAGATGTCAGGAGAAAATGATATGTATAGAGATACATATAGTGAGCGAGGATTCGGTTAATCGGGTAGAGATACTACCAAATCCCGTAGCAGTAGAACCAGAGGTGGTGACAGTCGAGTTTGGAGACTCTGATGATTTAGACTATATGTCTATATTCGATGGCATGCTAGAGGAGGAGGTTGACGTGATGTCCTTTGACCAGGTTCCACCTACAGAGGAATTGTCTACGGGGGAATCGATGAAGGAATTGTTTATGTCAGTATTGGATATGAATGTCCATTACTGCTAAGAGCTGAAGGAGTTGAAAGAGGAACTCCAAGCTGTCCGTGAGGAAAGACTAGCATGGAGGGAATGTGGGAAGAGGAGCACGATGATAGAATTATAGCTAAGGACAAGGTCCAAGAGCTGAGCTGTGAAGTCTTTGAGCTCAAGCAGGAGCTAAAGACTAAACAGAGGAAGTTGGAGCGAATGTCCTATATACATAGGAGTTCTCATGTGGATTTTCAGCAGCAGGTAGCTGGGTATCCGGTAGAAGCAGAATAGACCCGACACACTATCAGTAGAGATATTATTGTCGGTCTAGCCAGCAAAGATTTTGAGAATGCCATACGTCAGATGTAATCTAGCAATAGCTAGAGTAGCTTAGATATGTAAATATTATGTATCTAGTAGTGACGTAAAACCCTCTTTTGTATAACAAAGGGTAGTCTTTTGTAAATCCCAATTTTTGGAAAGTAATTGCGGGATGGTAATGTAATCAGCTAATGCTGAGTAATGTAAACAATGTAGTGTTGTACTACGAGTTATGAATCAATATAAGTCTTTTCATGGAATATGTGGAGTAATGAGTATGAGTTATTATTTTATTACAAATAATAATAAATCAACAAGTATAAAGTAATAATGATGTGTTGTTTTCTTAACAGTAAAATGCCGCCAAAAAGGAGACAATGAAATGAAGGCACTAATGTTAACCAACCGGAGGGTGGTCCAGTAAATCCAATGCAGGAGTTCGTTAATCTTTTAACGGCTGCATTTAATAGAACGGGGGCTAATGTACCCCTGATTCCTGGAGTAGTATGAGCTACTACTTTTAAGGATTTTAAAAGTATAGGTCTGCAGGAGTTCAAAGGAACTACGGACCCTATAGAAGCCCAGACTTGGGTAAAAGAAATCTAGAAAGCATTTGTAATAGCAAATGTGGAGGAGGGTCAAAAGGTTGCCTTTGCAACCTATTTGATGAAAGGAGAGGCCAACTTCTGTTGGGAGGCAAACCAGGCTAGGGCCGACATAGGGAACCTAACATAGGAAAGGTTCAAGGAGATTTTCTTCGAGAACTATTTTCCCACGAGTATGCAAAGAAGGATGGAAATGAGGTTTCTTGAATTGAAACAAGGGGAGATGACAGTTCCCCAGTATGCTGCCAAGTTTAATGAATTGGCACGATTTAATCCACATCAAGTGGACACTGAAGTGAGAAAGGCTAGAAGATTCGAGTAGGGCTTGAAACCCTGGTTCTATAGTCGAATCTTTGTGTTCCAAAGTACTTCCTTTGGAACCATATTAGAAAAGGCAATAATTGTCGATGGTGGGAATGAGGCTCTCAGCCAGTACCACAAGGATAAGAAAAACAAGGGCAAGGTTGATGGAGGAACCAAGACCGAGGGAGCCAGTGGAAGTGGCAATGGTCAAAAGAGGAAGGGCTTTAACTCTGAAAATACCGAAGTAAAACAAGGGGATGCTAAGAAGAGGATGGAGGCCTGTAAAACCTGCGGGAAGACTCACTTAGGAGTCTGTCTCAAAGGAAAGGCAGTATGTTATAATTGTAGATAGGAAGGGCATATTTCGCCTAACTGTCCAAATCCGATGAAAAATCACGGATGTTTTGTATGTGGGTCAACTGACCACATAGCGAAGAACTGCCCGAAGAATGGGATAGAAGGAAATAAAGAAACTAATAGCGGTAAGTTAGCTATTAGTGGTCCAGCTCAGCCGGGTAAATCAATGGCCCGCACTTTTAATATGACGATCCAAGATGCGGTGGCATCAGGGGATGTAGTTGCAGGTATTATTCCGATCAATAATATAAATGCATACGTGTTATTTGATTCGGGTTCTACTTGTTCGTTTATAGCATGTGATTTTGCTAGACGACTAGAATTATTCCCCGAAAAATTGCCTATACCTTTGAGAATTAAGGTAGCAAACGAAGAGATAATTCTTGTTGAAGATATTCATAGAAGTTATTGCGTAGATGTATGTGGTTGTAAGTTATCGGTAGATTTGATACCGATAAAGTTATGAGAATTCGACGTAATTCTCGGAATGGATTGGTTAATTAACCATGGAGCAATTATAGATTGCCAAAATAAATGTGTGAGCATCAGGACGTTAAAACAACCTCATATAGTATTTTACAGTAATAAATCACCGGGACGTTCGTGTTGCCTTACGATGACACAAACTAGAAAACTTTTAAGGAAGGGGTGTGTAGGTTATCTGTGCCATGTTCTTGATACCCAGAGAGTGGGAGCATCCATGGAACAATTACCTATAGTAAATGAATTCATGGATGTATTTTCAAGTGAGTTACCGGGTTTACCGCCGGATAGGGAGATCAAATTTGTGATAGACATTGTGCCAGGAGCGGCACCAGTCTCAAGGGCACCGTATCGTATGGCGCCTGTTGAAATGAAAGAACTAATGGTTCAGCTATAGGAACTATTAGCCAAAAAGTACATTCAACCAAGTGTTTCTCCGCGAGGGGCACTGGTGTTATATGCGAAATTCACCAAATGTGAATTTTGGCTAGAAAAGGTGCAGTTTTTAGGTCATGTTATTGATCAAGAGGGGATTTCAGTGAATCCAGCGAAGGTAGAAGCAGTAATGAATTGGGAACAACCGAAAACGCCGACTGAGGTGCGGAGTTTCCTAGGGTTAGCAGGGTATTATCGAAGATTTATCCAAGATTTTTCAAAGATAGCTACCCCGTTGACTAATTTGACAAGGAAGACGGTAAAGTATGTATGGATGGATAAATAAAAAAACAATTTTCAAGAACTGAAGAAAAGATTAAGTGAAGCGCATGTTTTGTCATTGTCAGATGACACGGGAAATTTTGTGGTGTATAGTGATGCTTCGTATAGAGGACTTGGTTGTGTGCTTATGCAGCATGGCAAAGTCATTGCGTATGCATCACGACAGTTGAAGGATTATGAGAAAGTTTATCCTACTCATGATCTAGAACTGGCCGTAGTAGTGTTTGCCCTAAAGATATGGAGACATTATCTTTATGGGGGGAAATGTGAAATATATACGGACCATAAAACTCTAAAGTATATCTTCACTTAGAAGAAATTGAATATGAGACAGAGAAGATGGCTAGAGTTGATAAAAGATTATGATTGTGAAATCCTGTATCACCCTGGAAAGGCCAATGTAGTTGCCGACGCTTTAAGTAGGAAGGGTCGGGAAAAGTTATCTATGTTAACGGCTAAAAATGAGTTAATAACATAGATGACTAGGATAGAAATAGAAGTAATGATGCCGAGTGATGCGAGGAAGGTAATCTTTGTGACGGAGATGCAATCTACCATCATAGAGAGAGTCAAGGAGGTACAACTCAAGACTAACGAATGTAACCAAACGAAGAATGGGTTATCTGAGAAGGAAGAAACTAAGTATAGTCTTGATAATGAGGGATTATTAAGATTTGAAGGAAGAATTTGGGTTCCGAATGAGATGGAATTAAAGGAGCAAGTGTTATAAGAAGCTCATAGTTCGAGGTACTCGATACATCCTGGTAGCACTAAGATGTATCAAGACCTTCGACAGAGTTTTTGGTGGCCAAATATGAAGAGAGAAATAGCAAAGTATGTGAGTAGGTGCTTGACCTATCAAAAAGTTAAGGCCGAACATCAACGACCCAGTGGCTTATTACAGTCATTGGAGATTCCAGAATGGAAGTGGGAGCATATCATGATGGACTTTGTGGTGGGACTTCCGACGACGAATAAAGGCTACGATTTGATTTGTGTAATAGTGGACCAGTTGACGAAGTCGCCTCACTTTTTGCCAATAAGGGTCAAGTATAACTTAGACCAGTTAGCTAAACTTTATGTTAAGGAAATTATTTCCAGACATGGAGTACCAGTATCGATTGTGTCAGATCGTGATCCACGATTCACATCAAAATTTTGGAGGAGTTTGTAAGAACAGTTGGGAACACAGCCGAAGTTAAGCACAACTTATCATCCTCAGACTGATGGGCAGAGCGAGAGAATAATTCAGACGTTAGAAGATATGTTGAGGTCTTGCGTTATGGATTTCAAGGGTAGTTGGGATGATCACCTACCACTGGTAGAATTTGCGTATAACAACAGTTATCATGCAAGCATAGGTATGCCGCCTTATGAAGCTCTGTATGGAAGAAAGTGCAGAATACCATTGTGTTGGGATGAAGTGGGAGAACGCCATATGCTAGGACCAGAATTGGTGCAGCAGATAGCGGATGTGGTAAAGTTAATTCGGATGCGTCTCGTCACGGCTCGGGACATACAGAAGAAGTATGCAGACTAGCATAGACTAAGTCGAGAGTTTGAGGTGGGCTCGTATGTGTTTCTAAAGGTATCTCCCTGGAAAGGAAAGATACGCTTTGGAAAGAAATAAAAGTTAAGTCCAAAGTTTATAGGACCTTTTGAAGTATTAAAACGGGTGGGAGAGGTAGTTTATGTGATAGCATTACCTCCAGACCTAGAACGAATACATAACATATTTTACGTATCTGTATTACGTCCATATAAGCCGGACTATAAACATGTAATCTAGTATGAGTCGATTTGTAAGGCCCCAACTTTTTATAAATAAAGATTTAATTTCTCTAATTATTATTTTGCAATAGTAAGGGGTTGATTTGATTAATGTGGTTGGTTATGGGTAAAATGCGCAAATATTTTAAATAAGCAAATGATTATAAAATACTCATTGTTGTTGGAGAATATTCGTTTGGTCGTGGAATATTCCTGCTGTCGGGGAATATTCGTACAACGGCGCAGCCTTATGTGGACCCCATAACGGAAAGCGGCTGGATAAAGAAAACGACAAGTATACGTTGTTTATAAATAACGGCGTAGTTGTTACCGTTAATACTGTTGGAATACCCGGTGGTTAAAACACAGTAATACGCATTGTTGCACAGTAGCACACGGTATTGCACCAATTATTGATACGTAAGAAGGCACTACTCAATAATTGTTACAGTAGTTACTGTTCAGTATTTTATTTTATTGATTCAATAATTGCTGCGTTGATATTTTATATTACTGTTGTTTCAATAATTGTCACTACACAGTATTTTCCATTATCGAAGCAATAATTTATATTAACTGAATAATATTATTAGAAAACATTATTGTCAATGTCTAGAAAGTTCTGTCTAAGGAGAGGTTTGGTCACCTGATTGCGCGTCAGTAAGGAGAAATTCTTATTGGAAAGCCCCCTCTTTCCTGGGAACTGTCTGGTTGTCAATATTGTGATTCTGTAATATTATATGTGAATAACTAATTATTGATTTATATGATGAGGAAAATATTGATTTTATGTGGATATAGATGGAAAAAAAATTTAAAGTGATAATTGTTAAAAAATTGATATTTTATCTTTTCTGATAAAATAAATATTTTATTATATTATTATAATATAATAATGGTGATATTTTTAAAATGAATGTGGGATATATGAGTATATGAGGATGAAGAGTATTTTTATTGCAAAAGTTGTTTAAAATATGTTAAACATGTTGGTAGACCCATTTCTTGACTGAAATTTGATTATAGCCTATAAAATCGTCCGTATGTGGATTTCGGTCAATTTCTGTTTGGAATTTGGAAAACCTTTCTTCTGTAAAGTTGTAGAGAATTGAATTTTCTATAAAAACTCGCAAGATTCGAATTTTCTGATAAAAGGGCTATTTATTATGAATTATTTAAGTTATGAAATAATTGATTTTTGGAAGTTTTATTTATTTTTATTAACAAAAATGTTTTTTCCATTGAGGGGACCCCACTTGCACATGTTAGATGCTGAATTCAGATTTATTGGGTGTGCGTAAGAAAATTTTATAAATATATTAATATTTTATTAAATTTTCTACTTTGGTGTTCTAAGCAATTTCCTATAAATAGGGTGCTTAGGTTAGAATTAAAAATCACACCAGAAACTAAAGATTTCTCTCTCTATAATATCGAGCGTATTTTGTGATTATTTTAGTACTTTGAGTATTGCTATACGGTGCAAGTTCTTTCAGCACTATATCCAGTATTCCAGTCAGAAGTACTATTCTTTCTGAGGTAAGGGATAGTAAGGGATTGTAAGGGATAGTAAGAGATTTTAAGGGATTGTAAGGGATGTTATTTTCTTCTCAAATGATATTATTTCTTCAATATCATTATGCTGAAATATTGGTTGGAACTTTTTATCAAATTTAAAACTTTTTCATGTCGGGATTAGTATTCATGAGTTACTATTCATGAGTTACAATTCACGAGTTACTATTCATGAGTTACTATTAACTGAGTTACTATTCACGAGTACTATTCACGAAGTATGATGATATTTTTTTGTGAAATTTTTATCTTTTAGTGTCAGAGTTACTATTCATGTATACGGCACTATTCACGTATACGACACTATTCACGAATACGACACTATTTACAAAAAAAATAAATTTTCTTTTCTGTGTCCAAGATTGTCTGTTATGATTCATATCTTTGATTGAATCTATGTTTTGGTCTTCATTCTTGAATTTTACTCCACTCTGATTATTTATGAAGTATTTTTGAACTTAGATTGTGTAAAGTACGAATCCTTAATATTTGTTCTTTTGTTTCACTGGATTCGTTTCCTTTAAAATATTTTTCATCATCCTCTGTCTTAAATGATGATATTACTGAATATCTTTGGCCTGTAGTGCAAAGATGAATGATTTTATGATGAATATCTTTGGCCCGTAGTGCCAAGATAAACAAGTATTTAGATGAACATAACCAACTGATGAATATCTTTGGCCCGTAGTGCAAAGATGAACAGGTGTTGAGATGAACATGACCAACTGATGAATAACTTTGGCCTGTAATGCAAAGATGACTATTTGATTCAAGATGTATATTGATTGATGTTACAGGGATAAAATATTGATGATAGACTTTTAAATTCATAGATGATAGTAGATTTCATTCTCTACTTAACTCTTCTAATGAATTGTTGTTTCCGCTACAGTTGTTGATCTAAAACTTTTTGTCTATTGTATTCTATCAGATTTTTCCCTGTTAAAGACTAAGGATAATTTGTTTTACATTATCTTAGTCATAATATTCTTTACTGGGCTAGTTGAGCTCGCCCTTTTCCTTTTTGTTCCATTTTTCTTCTCAGGAGACGAGAATATAGCTTGAACTAGTCGGGGTCTGGAGTAATGGTTCAAGACAGTTGTTTTAATAATCCTCACTATTTTTTAAAATAATGTATCAATAATTGTAATGAGGACTTATTTGAGTGTGAATATTGTCTAGAAGACAATATTTGTATTTAAACTCACAGTTTATGTGTTGTCGTATTTTGCATGACAATTGTATTAATGAAGTTGTAGTTGTTTCTGTACCATGTATTTGGCGACTCAGAATAGGTTGGATGGATTGGACCTATTTTGGGGGCGTCACAGTTGGTATCAGAGCTTAGGGATATGATCTCTGGCGGAGATCGGGGAATAGAACTAGGAGGGGAGATACGAGTAAATCCTTCGCTAGTGTGTCCTACCTAAGCTTATTTGTTGGTCGGTCATAATATAGGGGCATTATATGATTTGTTAATTTTTTAATTAACCCTTGTTTTATGGTAGTATTTAAGAATGTCGACTGAGAATGTTAACAGTGGAGTAAATGAGACCGTGGAGACACATTTGCTCAACAATGAGGAGAACGTGCAACAGGCTGGCAATGTTCCTCCTGTGAACAACACCACTGAGCAGATGATGAACGATGGTATGTTTAGAAACTTTCTAGAATTCATGCAAAACCAAACGAGAGAGACTACTGTTCAAAATGCAAGTGGAAACACTGGCAACTCACGGATGGTCACCGCTAAGCAGTTCAAGGAGTTAGGACCGCCAGAGTTTTTGGGAAAGCCAGAACCACTTACGACAGAGACGTGGATAAAGCAGATCATTAAGATATTTGATGTCTTGGGATGCTCAGGGGAGCAAAAGGTTCCTTTCACCACTTTCATGTTACGAGGAGAGGCAGATTATTGGTGGGAATCCGTAAAGCGTACTCAGCATACCGCATTGAAGATGTCTTAGGAGAAGTTCCAAGAATTGTTCAACGACAAGTACTTTCCCAAAAGTATTCGTCACATGAAGGAGGTAGAGTTCATCAAGCTGGAGCAAAACAATATGAACGTGTCGCAGTACGAAGCTAAGTTTGCCAAGTTGTCCTGATTTGCATCCCATTTGGTTGATAATGAGGAAAGAATGATGCGAATGTTTCTGCGAGGTTTGAAAAACCAAAATACGTCATTACCTCATTTCTCACAAACTTTGTTTATATTCAGATGTTGTGAATAGGGCTCAGTTATTGGAGCGCGATAATGAGTCGGCTCAACTGAAGAATAATGACCAACAACTCGATGATAATCGTATCGGTGGCGACGGTCATCGGAACAATGATAACCATCGTGGAGGAAATTATCATGCCAGAAATGGTAACCACTTCAGTGGTAATCATGGCCAAGATAATAGAAGAAATAACTCAAGTGGAAATTTCAAGAAGAGAAGATTTAAAAATGACGGGAAGACGTCGGCACCAACACCAGCAACGAATTTTAGAGGAGGAGAAAGACCGCCAGTTAGATGCTACAGATGCGGAGAAGAGGGACACATAAGTCCAAACTGTTCACAACCTTCAAAGGTATGTTATAATTGTGGAAAAGAAGGTCATATCGCTTGAGATTGTACGGTAGCGAAACCCAAGTCTAGCGGGGATGGTGACTCCAAAGGCTGTCCCGGACAAGTCAAAGTCATCAGTTCTTGGAAGAGCATTTTTCGTGACTTCTCAAAAAGCGAGTAACCCGAACGAAGTTAGCACGGGTTAGTTAATTATAAATTTTTGCGAAGTTATACCTTATTAGATACTGTTTCTACCCATTCATTTATCTCTCCTGCTTATACTCAACGTTTAAACTTGACTCTGGAGAAAATTAGACTTTGACTTATTTATTGAAACTCCGTTATGAGAAACTTTCGTTACATCCACTGTTTATAAATCTTGTTTGATCCAAGTTGGCATCATATATCACATTACCTGTTGACCTTATTTCTTTAAAAATTCTTGCATTTGATGTGACGTTAGGGATTGATTGGTCAACCACTCATCATGCCAAAATTGATTGCTTTCGTAAGGTTGTTAGTTTTCATATTCCTAAGCAACCTGTTATTCAAATTTAAGCAACCAAACCATTGAAGTAAACTCTTTTATATCAAGTTGTAAAGTCATTCATTTATTGAAAAACGGATGTCAAGCTTTCTTAGCCATGTTATGGACTTGAACAAAAATATGTCAGATCTGAATGATATTTCTGTTGTTAGTAAATTTCCTGACGTATTTCCTGAAAAATTTCCCGGCCTACTCCCAAAGCATGATATTGAATTTTATATCGACTTTGAACCCGGTACAAAACCTATTTCTAAAATCCCATGGCTCCTATTGAACTTCAGGAGTTAAAAATTCAACTATAGAAGTTTGTACCCGAGCCTTTATCTGGTGACTTCCTTTGTGGAATGCACTGAAGCCAGACTCTCTAGAGGGGACGCCATATTTGTGTGGTAGTAAACTAATAGGTGTTATTGTGAAGTGTTATCCAAGATTGGGATATGAGTCACAGTTGAAAGCAACCTAAGTCAGTAATCGAAATATGTAGCTTTCTATGCTTAGTTGGTTATTATCGAAGATTTTGTGGAAAGATTTTCTCGAATCGCTACTATATTAACTCAGCTGACTCGAAAAGATACAAAATTCGAATGGGGCGAGGAATTTAGAACTCAACATGTGGCAACGACGTTGGCTCGAGCTGTTGAAAGATTACGGCCATACCATTCAATACCATCCTGGAAAAAATGAACGTGGTAGCTGACGTGTTGAGTAGAAAATCGTATGTGGTTACGAGTGCGATATTGTTAACACAAAGACCCATTTTGTACGAGTTACAGAAGATGGAGATAGAGTTAAAGATTCAAAGAACCTGCATGAAGATAACGAATATACGATTAGAATCGACTTTAATCGATAAATTTAAAGATGCTCAAGCAACAGACCTGGAGTTGATGAATATGAAGAAGAAGAAGATGCAAGAAGTCGTTATTCCAAAAGCGACAATCGGCGATGTGAGGAAAGGCTCAAACCTTCGATTTATTAGTCTATTTAAAATCCTCGATCGAATAGGAACTGTGGCCTATAGACTCGTTTTACCGCCAAGTATGGCGCGTGTTCATAACGTTTTTCACGTATTGATGTTACGTAAATATGTGGACGACCCGAACCACATTATTGAGTTAGAACCAGACGAGATAGCAGAAGATTTAACGTACGAGGAGGTACCAGTCAAGATCTTGGATAGGAAAGATCATGTCCTACGTACGTTAATTTCGAGGACGAAATTTTATAAAGAGGGGAGGTTGTAAGGCCCCAACTTTTTATAAATAAAGATTTAATTTCTTTAATTATTATTTTGCAATAGTAAGGGGTTGATTTGATTAATGTGGTTAGTTATGGGTAAAATGCGCAAATATTTTAAATAAACAAGTGGTTATAAAATACTTATTATTGTCGGAGAATATTCGTTTGGTCGTGAAATATTCTTGCTATCGGGGAATATTCGTACGATGGCGTAGCCATGTGTGGGCCCCATAACGGAAAGCGATTGGATGAAGAAAACAACAAGTATAAGTTGTTTATAAATAACGGCGTAGTTGTTGCCATTAATACTGTTGGAATACCCGGTGGTTAAAACACAGTAATACGCGTTGTTGCACAGTAGCACACGGTATTGCACCAATTATTGATACGTAAGAAGGCACTACTCAATAATTGTTACAGTAGTTACTGTTCAGTATTTTATTTTATTGATTCAATAATTTCTGCGTTGATATTTTATATTACTGTTGTTTCAATAATTGTCACTACACAGTATTTTCCATTATCGAAGCAATAATTCATATTAACTGAATAATATTATTAGAAAACATTATTATCAATGTCTAGAAAGTTCTGTCTAAGGAGAGGTTTGGTCACCTAATTGCGCGCCAGTAAGGAGAAATTCTTATTGGAAAGCCCCCTCTTTCCTGGGAACTGTCTGGTTGTCAATATTGTGATTCTGTAATATTATTTGTGAATAATTAATTATTGATTTATATGATGATGAAAATATTGATTTTATATGGATATAGATGGAGAAAATTTTTAAAGTGACAATTGTTAAAAAATTAATATTTTATCCTTTTCTGATAAAATAAATATTTTATTATATTATTATAATATAATAATGGTGATATTTTTACAATGAATGTGTGATATATGAGTATATGAGGATGAAGAGTATTTTTATTGCAAAAGTTATTTAAAATATGTTAAACATATTGGTGGACCCATTTCTTGACTGAAATTTGATTATAGCCTATAAAATCGTCCGTATGTGGATTTCGGTCAATTTCTGTTTAGAATTTAGAAAACCTTTCTTCTGCAAAGTTGTAGAGAATTGAATTTCCTATAAAGACTCGCAAGATTCGAATTTTCTGATAAAAGGGCTATTTATTATGAATTATTTAAGTTATGAAATAATTGATTTTTGGAAGTTTTATTTATTTTTATTAACAAAAACGTTTTTTCCATTGAGGGGACCCCATTTGCACATGTTAGATGTTGAATTCAGATTTCTTGGGTGTGCGTAAGAAAATTTTATAATTATATTAATATTTTATTAAATTTTCTGCTTTAGTGTTCTAAGCAATTTCCTATAAATAGGGTTCTTAGGTTAGAATTAAAAATTACACCAGAAACTAAAGATTTCTTCTCTCTATAATATCGAGCTTATTTTGTGAGTATTTTAGTACTTTGAGTATTGCTATACGGTGCAAGTTCTTTCAGCACTATATCCAGTTTTCCAGTCAGAAGTACTATTCTTTCTGAGGTACGGGATTGTAAGGGATAGTAAGAGATTTTAAGGGATTGTAAGGAATGTTATTTCTTCTCAAATGATATTATTTCTTCAATATCATAATGCTGAAATATTGGTTGGAACTTTTAATCAAATTTGGAACTTTTTCATGTCAGGGTTACTATTCATGAGTTACTATTCACGAGTTACTATTCATGAGTACTATTCACGAAGCATGACGATATTTTTTTGTGAAATTTCTATCTTTTAGTGTTGGAGTTACTATTCATGTATACGGCACTATTCACATATACGACACTATTCACGAATACGACACTATTCACAGAAAAATTAAATTTATTTTTATGTGTCCAAGATTGTCTGTTATGATTCATATCTTTGATTGGATATGTGATAGCCCCGAATCCAGGTCCCAAATCGCCGCGGATCCAGTATACTATTTCTATAACTATTTGCGAAAGATATAAACATAAATTGTTTATATATTACATTACACACTATTTTCCCCAAAATCGAATAACCTTAACTTATACACAAATCATAAACTATTTATCACACAACAATATTTATCAAAGTATACTATTACAAACTAGCCGCACATTTTATCCCAAGCCGGACTTGGCATTATCTTTCCTGTATCCGAATGCATTCGCCTTATCTGCAATATTTTATCATGATATAGCAAGGGTGAGCATAAAAGTTGCCCAGCAAGTTTAAGTTCAACAATATAACGATATATCATGATTGAAGAGTATGAATAATAAACTGGCTATAATTCATCAATATAATTGAGAATTAGCACGAACAAACTTTTGACTAAACAAGTTTTAAACATGAACAAACATTTCTGAACCAACTGGTAATGAAGGTGATCAGCCTTTCATACCTGACTTATACATGCAAGATGTACAGAGTATAATTTTTGTGGCAATTACCAATGATTAACTATAAGCTTGAATAAAACACTCTTAGTAGAGTTTAGTAAAAAGAAACTTGCCTGAACCGTTGATTACCGCAACACAATTAATAACGCTTTACCCGAAGACCTAATATTAGTAATATAGATCTCCAATATTAGAATAATATCATCACAGTATAATACTGTTATATTTATATCCACAGAATAACCTAAACACATAGCACATAATCCTATCAGTCTATAATACACATAAGACTTAGCATCAAATTAGACTATTAAGTTTGAGTTGATACCGACACAATTTTATCATTCCGACGGTCTAGTCGGACAAATATCGAGTTTAAGTTCAATTAAACTCTTCCTAAGCGCTTAATCATGCCATAGAGTCACATTTATATGATTTAACACTCGCTTTTTTATTTCATAAGTATTCAATAACATCTAATAAGTCAAATACTAATCCAGCAACCTGGATTCTAAATCTAGCAACTAAATTACCAACTCAGCAACCTGGATTCCAAATCCAGCAACCTGAATTCCAAATTCAGCAATCTAAATTGCAATCCAGCAAACTGGATTTAGCATATTTTCAATTTCAGTAAACTATTTCTCAATCCAGAAAACTGGAATCACAAATTACATAATCCAGCAAGCTGTATTCTAAATTCGTATCATGAAAATACCAAATCAGTTTATTATTTTTTTATCCTTAGTACAAACACATATATACACATATTTCATCCACAAAAATTATTTTTCCATAATTTTCAAATTCCTTTGATATTTTTCAAAAATTAATTCTAGTGTGTAGCTTAAGAAATTAGCTACCTTGTGCTTAACTCCAAACATTCTCATCTCTTGGGATAACCTTATATATGTTAACGTGATGCTCCATTTTAAATTTCGTGGCAATCGGAGTTGTAGAACTCCGTTTATAGCGATTTCCGTCGGAAAATCACAAAAATTGTAATGGTCATAACTTGGTCGTTTTAACTCGGAATTAGCTCATTTTTGGACACGAGCTACATAATACCATATATTTTCATTTTCCAAAAGGCCGGAATTTATTTCACACTTTAAGTTGCCAAAATAGCCCCTGGACAGATCTGGACAGAAACTTTTTGCCATGTTACAGTTTTGGAGTCCTTTACTAAATCTTAAATATAATGAGATCTGTAATTCCGATTAACGATCTGTCAATTTTGTTGGATTCTTATCTTTCCGATCTTCAATTTTCATCTATCACAATCCATATTTGGACATGTTAAGCTCCCGGAAATTAACCCGGAAGTGGCTGTTACAAACTGTCATTCTAACAGTTTTTATTACCTTTGTGTAGTTTGGGAGAAATCCCATAACTTGTTCAATATTCAACCTAATTGAGTAACTCCAAAGGGGTTTTATCCTTAACACATATATTTAGCTCCACAAATTGACCACACTCAAAGATTCAAAGTAGAATGAGAGATAAGGTCATTTCCATATCATGCTTGGTTTTTCCAAAAAAAAAAAATTCGCAGTTTTGATTATGCTTCTTCCGAACGTCATAACTACTTCATCCGGAGTCGAAATTAGTCCATTTCGGAGTCTATGGAAAGCTTATACAGTGTACTACAACATATCACAAGTCCAAAATTTTTAGAGCACCCTAACAAATCCGGAATTTCTGTTTAGGGCAGCAGTCCACTAGATTATTCTTTGAAAAACTGTTTTGGTTCCTCTTCTTCGTTCAAGCTCATCAACCTTAAAAATGGAAAGATCTAACCATAAAATGTCATATATTATGTAGACCTACCCTCATATGACTCAAAATCATAAGTTCAACACTTGGTCAACCATAACAAAACATAAATCACAAATATCCATCATAGATTTCAAAAATCAAAAGCTTGATCACACTTTTAAAAGTTTAAACTTTTCCGAAAAAATCCATTTTTCTATTCCTTTGATCCCAACCAAATTAACACCCAATATGGTTAATTCTAAACATGAAACACTCATTAACATGTATATCTAAGGTTTTAAACCTCAAGATCATAACTTCATATTGTCAAAAATCAAATCAAATCAAAAACAAAATTAGACTACATAAGTGGAAATTTTGCTATACCTTAGCTTTTCCTCCTTCTCCATCTAAAGTATGAGAGTGATTTTAGATGGCATGGAAGATCAAAATCTCCCCATCTCTACCTCTTGTGGCTGCCGAACTCTCCTCTTCTGTCTCCCTTTTTGGTTTTTATTTTGATAAGCTTTTTGGAAGAGATAGATGAAAGAGAAATGAAAATAGGTTATAATTGTTTGGTAATTGTATATAGTCACATGCTAGGGCTAGGTTAGGGCTAGGGTTAGTTCACCCACCCAAGATCATGACAAGATCTACACTCAACTTATTAGAAAATGTGACAAAATGGTATAAATGACATTTCCTTTTATTTCTAGAATTTTCCATTTGTTGCAAACCCTTAGGGTTTAGGTTTTGAGCAATCTAGGGTTTAGGGTTTGAGCCAATTTATTTTCTAAAATTTCCAATTTAGGTTTTTAAAAAAAATAGGAATTAATATTTCTAATTTATAATTAGAATTTCTAATTATATTAAAATTTCTTAATCATACCTTAAATCTTGCTAATTAGGATTAGTATTTCCTAATTATAATTGCTAATTTAGCAATTATGGTCAAAATTGATCATTAGGGTTTATAAACCACTAATTAGGGTTTTTACTTCCTCAATTATAACACAAATCCTTACTCATGCACACTTATTTCCTTAACCCAATTAGACTTGCTATAATTAGGTTATAAAATTAATTATTTGAGATATATAAAATAATTCTCCTAGAATTAGTAAGTATTCTAAATACCACAATTCTCTTTTTCCATAACTCTTAAGTTATTAAATCCTTCATTCCTAATATATAATTAGGGTTACACTAGTTTCTTTGGTTTGTTTATATAATAAATAAAGATAAACCATCACATAATGTTCATATTTCTTACACACAACTTTTTAACCCTTAGGGTTTAATACTTCGTATTAGGATTCTCAAATTAGGGTTTAAATTCTCGATACTGAAATTAGAGTTTCTGAATATATCGTTAGGGTTTTCTAACTTAATCACCATATTCATATCATGAATTTAGGGTTTCGGATTCCCGGAACTGAAACTAGTATTTCAGAACCGATTTCTATGATTTCTTATCAGACGTTAGGGTTTTCTAACAGAACGTTGACGTTCTTAATATATACTTAGGGTTTGACACATATATAATTAATCTGGTCAACCCTTGACCCTTAACCACATTTAGTACACATACATATTCATATAAATCCTTTATCCTGAATAATTTATCTATATCCTTCACTGAATTTTGAAATCCTCAAAATTCAATTCCAATAACATCAAACGCATACACTAATTTTCTGTCTAGGTCTATTATTTGACCTTAAATCAATCATTTAAGATTTTAATAAATTGTCCCAATTCTCGGGTTGTCACAGGATCTATGTTTTGGTCTTCATTCTTGAATTTTACTCCACTCTGATTATTTATGAAGTATTTTTGAACTTAGATTGTGTAAAGTACGAATCCTTAATATTTGTTCTTTTGTTTCGCTGGATTCGTTTTCTTTAAAATATTTTTCATAATCCTCAGTCCTAAATGATGATATTACTGAATATCTTTGGCCTATAGTGTAAAGATGAATGATTTTCTGATGAATATCTTTGGCCCGTAGTGCAAAGATAAACAGGTGTTTAGATGAACATGACCAATTGATGAATATCTTTGGTCCGTAGTGCAAAGATGAACAGGTGTTGAGATGAACATGACCAACTGATGAATATCTTTGGCCTATAGTGCAAAGATGACTATTTGATTCAAGATATATATTGATTGATGTTACAGGAATAAAATATCGATGATAGACTTTTAAATTCATAGATGATAGTAGATTTCATTCTCTACTTAACTCTTCTAATGAATTGTTGTTTCCGCTGCAGTTGCTGATCTAAAACTTGTTGTCTATTGTGTTCTATCAGATTTTTCCCTGTTGAAGACTAAGGATAATTTGTTGTACATTATCTTAGTCATAATATTCTTTACTGGGCTAGTTGAGCTCACCCTTTTCCTTTTTGTTCCATTTTTCTTCTCAGGAGACGAGAATATAGCAGGAACTAGTCGGGGTCTGGAGTGATGGTTCAAGACAGTTGTTTTAGTAGTCCTCACTATTTTTTAAAATAGTGTATCAATAATTGTAATGAGGACTTATTTAAGTGTGAATATTGTCTAGAAGACAATATTTGTATTTAAATTCACAGTTTATGTGTTATCGTATTTTGCACGACAATTGTATTAATGAAGTTGTAGTTGTTTCTGTACCATGTATTTGGCGACTCAGAATGGGTTGGATGGATTGGACCTATTTTGGGGGCGTCACACGATTCATATCGAGAAAGACTTAACATATGAAGAATCGCCGATGCAGATCATTGATAGAAAGGAACAAGTTCTGAGGAACAAGGTAATACCATCAGTAAAGGTATTAAGGAAGAACCATGATGCTGAAGAAGCAACGTGGGAACTAGAAGAAAAGATGAAGAAAAATTTTCCTCATCTATTTGATTAAAGTAAGACGAGATTCTGGGAACAAAATCTTTATAAGGGGGGAAGAATGCAATGATCGAGAAATTTGGATCTTATTGTAAAATGATTTTATTAAATTAAATAATAATAAAATTCTATTTTATGTGTTATCAAGATGGTTGTCATTGTATGACCTATTGATGTTAGAATGTCGTAGTATTTGAGCTACGTGAATGAATTAAAGTGTTTAAATTTCCAAGACGAAAATAAAAGTTTTTCGAGGAATTTTCCAAAAAACACTATTCATCATTATTTGCTCGGGATCTATTTTTGAATTTCTGAGAAATATGTAATGATAGAATTACAAGGTAAGATGGATTATGTAATAAAAATCTAGTTATGGAAAATGTAATATTTCGCTTGCGGACTAAATTTATAAACGTTAAGGAAGGCGAAGTAATAATGAATAAGTAATAATTGTATAATACTTAGGTATTGTACAAGGGTAATGAAAACGAGTATAATACGAAGTATTATACGAGTTAGTATGAAGAATGAAATATTGTATATAAATTTTATATGAATTAGAATACGAAAATGATACATAAACTATATGTATATGTATTAAGTAATGTTAATGGACTTGGAAGATTGGTTAACAATTATTATAAGTCCAAGTAAATTAAAGGGTGAGGGCCAATTATTGATTAATAAACAAGTTAAGGTTTATTAATGCAAAGGCTAAAGATTAAGTTGGTACAAGCCCAAGCTAGAGTCCAATGAATTAATTAACCCATGGGGCAAACCATGTTAATATGGTTTAACTTGGTAATCAAATTAAATGTGTAATGATCAAGTATTAGAAGTAATGACCAAGACTTATGAGTGGTGGCCAAGCATAGGATAAGAGTTGTGATTAACAAGTAATGAATAGTAAGGAGGTGGCTTAAAGGAGGTGGGAGATTTAATGACTAAACTACCCTAGCTTTGCAAATTCTATAAATAGAGAAGCCTTGCAAGCCATTTGTTAATTGTTCAAACAATCCAACATTACAAAGTGCTTAAGTGTTAGAGAGAATAAGCTACAAATAAGTCACTTTCATTTGTAAAAAGAAGAAGAAAGCTACCTTACCAAGAATTCAAAAGTAAGACTTCTTCTCCATTATCTTCTATCTCCACCATGATAGTTTGATAAGTAAAGTATGGATTAAGGATCATGGATGTTAAAAAGTAAGAAGAATGAGTAAACAATGAACTTAAGTCACATAAGTTGGTAATAAGTCATTTAAGCTAGCATAAGTTATAAACTTATGTGAAAGTATTATGAACTTGTAATGAGTTTATTAAGAGAAGTGATACAAGAACTTATATGATCATATGTATCATGTATACATAATTAAAATTATATGTGAAGAACATGTAAAGTATGATGATTAAGAAACTTTAATTGTCATAAGTCATAAATAATAAAATCTTAAGTAGTTTATAATTTGTCAAGTTATAAGCTCATGAAGAAATAAGTCTAAAATCCAACAATGAATATAAGTTGTTGTAAATAGTATGTTAAGATGTTCACATGATGAATGTAATTCATTTGCAATGTTGAACAAATCATAAGAATGAAGATTTGCCAAAAATTGCACGATTGGACGATAATCGTCGAATTCATAAAATTCTCGGAATAGAAGTCAAATTCTGTGTTTGAACTCGGAACCATTGTTTTCCAATAGAGACAAGTCATATTTGGCATTTAAGAGTTGCAGAATCGAAAATGACCGGATTCCGACTTAGAATGAAGAAACGAGCGTTGAACGTTCACGAACGTTTATCGTCTTCGTTAAAAATGAACCAATAGGTGAATTTTAAGCAAACGAAGTTAAATAGATAAAATTCTTGCATGATCGAGTAGATTATGTAATTTGTGAACTGTAGGCTTTTGAACGAGCCAATTCGGACTTATAACGAAGAAGTTATGTGTCCGGGAAGTTCACAAAATTCAAAGACTGAATTTTTTTCTGGTGCACAGAGTTGGCGCCGCGGCGCCAACCCTAGGCCAAACTGGTCACGCCGCAGCGCGTAACAGTGTCCGAGCACACTGCAAGAGTTCGCTGCAGTGCGAACTATAGTACAATTTGTGGCGCCGCATTGCCATGTACAGTACGAAAAACCTCTGGAGTGTGGCGCCGCAGCGCGGCCCACTAAGTAAGGACTCGTGCCGCAGCGCCAGTCTCAGAACAAGGATGGTGATGAATGTTTCTAAGTACAAAGAAAAGAAAGTTAATTAATTTAAAAGTAAATACAACTTAAGGAGTGTAGTGTAACATTGTTAAACTTTGTTAAACCTTAAGGATGTTGTATAAAGGTTGAGATAACCTAGTCGAATATAAATGCAAGGATAATAATAAACCGGAACGAATAGTAACTGAATCTAATGCACAATTAGATTGAAATGAAGGGTAAGATATAGTCATATACATACTTGATTATATGTGACCTAATGTAAGCCATTATGTGATCATGTATTGTAGAGACTTGAAAGACTTGAACATAAAGTTAATATACCGTAGCAGACGATAAAGGCAAGTATTCTAACTCTTGTCTCGGTTTAATCTGAACAAGTCTTTGAAGTTCATGTATTCTTTCACATGAATTGAGATATGTTGAAGTTAACGCCAATTCCTGTTACTAAGACTTGATATATTGCGTGGATTATTGATAATCTATTCCTCTATTATCAAATGTTGTTATCTTTTGTTAACTACTAGATATGGTTTTCAAAAGAAGATTGAAATGTTAAACAAATGTTTTGTCGGTTAAACGACAGGCACGTGAGGTTGCTAAATGCTTAAATGTGCATACGTTTAATGGATGTAGTGCTGATCAACATAGAGTACAATAGACTGATCACCTAGAAGTGCTCGTAAGTAATATCGGGCTTACGGACTTAGTTCCGGGTTTTCCCTTTCCAATAAAGAATGAATGCTCGAGGTCTTTGACCGGAGTAAATGTTTTACTAAATATTGTTATTATTGTAAAACATTTTGAAAGAAAGATGAAGTGCCATTTTGTATTATCAATAGTACTTCATAACTATTGTCCATTTATTGAAGATATACGATTCGTATGTGTCAAGCATGTTGTTATTGAATTGTGATACTAGCTCAGCTAATTATGCTCACTCTTGTTTGAACTATATGAATGCAACTAAAGACTGAACATCCCGAAGGATCGAAAAAGGATAAAGAAAAAGCTAAGGCAGATTGTTAAGCTGTTTTGTAATAGTATAGGTCTATTGTTGTAATGTAACTGATATTATGACAAAGAACCTTTGTAATGGGTATAGAACCTGGGAAATGTAATTATTACTTTAAATATATAGAAGTTATGTTCATTCTTTGAGATTTTTCAATTGAATGAATGTATGAATGTTGTATAGTATAGCACCATCTGTCGGTTTGAAAGATACCCGGATTTGGGGGCGCTACATATACTCTTATTAAGAATCACTTATATGAGTGTGAAATAGGCCAATTCCATGAGAAAGATAAGGATATACTTCTCTAAAGCACTCATAAATCAAGGATTGTTCAGGGCCAAAATAAACAAAATCATGAGAACCAAATAATGTCTGGAAATATTCTATGTGAATTACTATTGTCTCGATTTACACAAACGATTGGACAGTTCAAGACATCACGTTCACTGGACAACCAGTAAACTCGATAGTCTTTCACAAGGGAAGGTTCAAAGCTAAAAGCTACCTCTCTCGATACAGATAATTTCTAATTCTGTCTCTCTCAGAGTCTGCATAACATTTACATAAGGCTGGCAGTCAATATCATTCATGTGGGGGATTGTTAGTATTTGAGCCTAAATAAATATGGATGTCATTAATTATTTTTAATGATTCCACATATTAATGTGTTCTACTCCATAAGTAGATTAAATTAAATATTTGAAAGCTGAAATCTATGGAGTAATTAATGAGATATTAACTCCCAAAGATCACGCTTTGAAATAATAAATGATAATAAATACATGTGGAAAAAAACCAAGTCCCACATAGGTTAGAAATTAAATTTTTAATGTGTTTATATACAAGGAAAGTGCTTTTGGGTTTGAGCTCCAAGGGACACCCCACTTTTGTGAAAAGAAGTGGACCTAACCAATGCTTTGTTAGAACCCACACGCGCACCACAACTAATACGCTTTTTTTAGTCTTTCGCCCAATAAAAATTGTGGCTTGTAACTTGAAAATCCCACGTAGAGAATCCATGTATCAAAATGGTTTGAAACTCTACATTAATAGGAAAATGGGAAAGTCACCGAAGTCCATTGGCTCGAGTTGTGTTACCCAACCCATATTAATCATAAATTGAGGGTTCGAGCCTTGACATGTCAAAAAAAAATGTGTTCAAATTAAATAAAAATAATTATTGGGAAAATTTATTAAGTTTTAAAAAGAAAAATCACACATTATTGTGGAGAAGACTTATAAGCTATATATTCTTGTTTCCTTTTACTCCCTATGTTCCACAATAATTGCAACACATTCCTTTTTTGACAATCCCACAATTATTTTTAACATTCCTTCTTTTACTAGATTAATTGTCCAAATTACATTTAATGATCCCACATAATTAATCCTTTAAACTACATACAGTCCCACAATTACCATGTCAAAATTCAAGCTAGTAGTTTTCTGTTTTTTTAAGCTTAGATATATTGAAAAATTCAGAATTTGACTCTATTTTAAACTTTTACTTGAGCATTTTGAACATTTAACCAAGAGTCAGCACACATCCTTAATATCATATCAGTGTCATGTTAAATGTTACAGTTATTAAGAGACTGGGGGAGTATGTTGTTTGGGATTTGACTATTTCTAATTTTAATTATTTTTTTATCATTTGATTAATGTTAAGATGGCAATCCAAGAATTATATAATCTCACATTCCTTCTCAGGATTATATAGTCACTCTTAAATGACAAGAGAACAAAAAACATAGTTCATGAGATTGCAATCTTCGAACTAATTCAAGAATAAAAAAGTGTTTTAATATATTAAATTAGTATAAATAGTCTAATCTCAAGCAGAATTGGAAACAAATTATTGGAACTATCGCCGAATGACGTTACCAAAATTATGAAAGATAATAATAACATCGCATGAATCGAATGGTCATCCACTCTCACTTTAAGACAATATTTGCGCGCCCTATATAACTGCAAAAGATTATAGCGAATATGTGCCCAAAAATTATTGTGTATTAAATATTATGTGCATAATAGTATTTATTATTTAATTTAAAACTATAATTTAATTTAATTTGAGAGATAAGAAAATGATATACTCAAAATTTATTAAAATACTTATGGAGCATTCGTTTCTTGTAAATGAATGGTTTCAAAAAGGATGGATCATAATCCTATTATAGGACTCCAAACATCCACCATTGGATCGCATCTTTTGATAATCAATGGCTTAGATTATATTGAAATAATCCTGAACAGGCACAACCAAACACACACTTTGCCAATGGTCACAAGGGTGAAGACTTGGTTCGGATTGGGTGTAGGTCCGCACCCTTTCTTAAGAGTGTTGGGTAAAATTTAATTACGCACAACACGCAAGTATACGTAGTCAACAAGTAAGAAAGTATAAGTAGAGTATCGTTCCCACAAGGAATTGTTTAATAAAAATCACCAAGTACTAACATGTAATCAACTCAATCTTATTTAAAAAATGAATTTCAAATTATATAATTAAACTATTATTAAATTCCACTAGTTAAATTAAGATTACGGAGATTTAAAATCACAACTTCACTTATTGCTTCATTTAAGTTAACACACTTCTCATCAATTATTCTCTATCCTGAATTGTTAATCAAGAACACTAAAGCAGATAAAACCATCTCTCGATACATAATAACCATACTTACTTAAATCCACAGATGATAAAAGTAAGCAAAACAACCTTATTAACTAATCCACTATATCTCTATGTGAATTACAATTAAAAAAGATTTAAAGCACAAGTTCTCTATAAGATTACATATGGCGTAAAGCCGTATCTCTATCCTAATTAAACACGAATCATAAATTGCATCTATGCAAAAATCACAAACGCATGCTATCATGATTAGATTTAAATCTAAACTCCTTTTCCGATTTCATATAGATTATCACGATAATTGATGGCCAATCAATTAAACAATTAAGTACAAATCACAAGAGACAATCCTCACGATAGAACATAATAGTTGATAGCGAAACATATTAAAATAAACTGTACAATAAGATCCATTGTAATCTCAAACAAAGACTTAGTTCATTGAATTAAAACTAAGAATCCACACTCGAATACACATTAAAAAATAAAAAATAAGAGTAGAGTAAAGAATAAATCTGTTGTCAGCAAATCTCCATCTTCCTTAAGCTCCTGCCCTTGATCTTCAATGGTCTCCAAGTTGCTTCAATCTCCAAATCTCATAAGAACTAAGGTTTTGCTCCTAATCTATTCTAATCTAATCTAATGGAATCCTTCAAAACTAGCCTCCAATCCAAGTTATAATCAAGTATTTATAGTTCTAATGGATACCATAGCAAGTTAGGCAACTAAGAATCCTATTCTAGCTCAAATTGGACAACATAACACCCAAATTAACTCTTTCCCCGCCGACCGGCGCACCCAGCGCTGCTTTTAGGCCAATTTGGGCGTGCCCCGCGCTACTGTAGCTGAAAATCTGTTGGCCCGGCGCCCCCCGCGCTGTTCGTAGTTTATTTATGGCGCGCCCAGCGCTGCTTTGTTTTCTGCTGCGACGTCCTTTGGTAAAACAGACATAACTTTTGATCCGCTAGGAGTTACGGGGCATGCCACCTATCAAATCGAAGATATCGATGAGATCTACAACCTTCATTCTTCAAGAATTGACAGATTCTTTCCGGATCAAGATCTGAATCGGGCTTGAAGTAGATGCTATATAAATTGTAAGCAGGACAATTTTGAGTTTTGATCTTTATTGATAAAAGGCCATAACTCTCGCATCCGAACTCCGATTGGGATGATTCAAGATGTTCCGAAAAGATAAGAAGTAGATATGCAATAAAATCCAAGTTCTAAGCCAAGAACATGCATCCAACTTGGTATTAAAAGCCCTACAATCTCCCCTTCTTGTATTTGCTTTCATATTTTAGTCTAAATGATGTTTGAATTGTTTTTCCTTGCTTCCTCATGCAAATGTTGTGTCATAGCCTACAAAATAACATAACATGTATGAAATGAACTTACAATGCATGTGAAGTAACTATGAAACATAGGTTTAAACAACTAATTCAAGTAATAGGTACCGGATAAGTAGGTATAAAACCTACTTATCAAATACCTCCAAACTTAAACAGTTGTTTGTCCTTAAACAAAAACACAAAACAACAATGCTATGCAATGCAACTAATCTACATGCCTACAAATCCAGCAGTAATGACAGAAAAAAGTTTATTCAACCGGCCTTAGAAAAATCAAATAAACATGATAATACGTCATATTAAAACAAATCATTAACTTCCCAATCAATCATCAAATCTTAGATTGTTATCACTAATATAGTGTGTGTGTGTGCTCCACAACAATGTTAATTGATATAAATTCAAATTTAACACATAATAAGTCTCTTCGAAGGCATTATACAGTGTAAACTCAAGAAATCCAAAAACAAGCTAGATCTAAATAAAATTAAACAATTACCAATATCGAGGGTCAACATGGGATACTTATGCTTCATTTTTCATCTACGGGGGCTTTTTGCTCTTATTTCCCGTTTTATTTTATTTTTTTTCTTTTGGTTTATATACACATAGCTATGCAATGTCTTATTTCCTTAGGCTTTTCAATGCTACCTTAATGAGCTTTTGACCAATAACTCCCAGACATTAAGACCTTAGGGCGTTAGGTGTAAAGACAATCCTCTCGGGCTTACTTACTCAAGTAACAAAGGCCACAAAACTATATAAGCACGCCACAAGTGTTTATTCATACTTTTTTTTATAACTTATATATCCCAAATATTCCCCCAAACTTAGGTTCTTGTCTAACTTTATTCATCACTACTTATTCTTGTCATTCTTTCATTCAAACTAGCATTATCCTTTAGAGTCCGATTATGTATCAATTTAAACTCAATCAATCAACAAGTTATTTTTACTATGTTATCTTTAATATACCAATTTCAAACAGAAAAAGACTCAATTCATAACAAGAAATTACATCAAAGCTCTAATAGTCAGTATTATACTAGTCTACCCAATTCCAATCTCATCATTGGCCAAAATAAACTGTAAATATCAAACAGCTGGACTCATGCAAGATGTACTAAATGCTTTATAAACATAGTAAACTAACTACTAATTTTTTAATTTTTCAATTTTTTTCATTTTAAGAAACTGAATGCAAAAACTAAATGTAACTATATGAACTACAATGTAAATAACTAACTATATGCAATACGACACTAAAATGCCACACAAACTTAAACTAGATATTGTCCTCAATGGCTGAAATAGAAAAAAAGTAAAGTAGAAGACTTCCCTGAAAATATAGCAATCCTCCTCCAAGTCCATTAAGTTTGGAGAATAGGTTAGGCACATTAGAATGAATCGAGCACCACACTTGAATTTGACTTGAATAATATATAAACACAATAGAAACAAGTTTATTAAATCCAAATTAATGCAAATTTAATAACTACCAATATAAAACCTAATAAAAACTAAAAATAAAAATTAAACTTGGGTTGCCTCCCAATAAGCGCTTATTTTATAGTCTCAGCCTGACTTCTTCAATTCTCTATCCAATTCTCCTACGAAAATTGAGGAACCCTCCATCCATTAGAACTGTAGTGTGCATTGGTAGGTTCCCCTTAATGAGAGTCTTCAAATTTAAGCCACCTAGCATATTTCTTGTACATGATGTCCCCATTTCCATTGCATAGCTAGGTGCTTCTCCCGTCGTATTTGTGAATAGATTTTTGCATCGAGGCATGAAAAATACAACGGACTTTTCTTCTTCGATTTTCTATTTCTCATTCCACCATGGTTTTTAAGAGGCCTCATTATTATAGAAATCTTTTCTTTGGATGTGACTACCAAAGGGACATGGTTGTGAAAAATTCACTGGATTTTTAACTCCGGCTGAGAAGGCACTTGGGGTATAATAAAGGTCATCTCATGTTTTCCATTTCCCATATCCCTAGTTGTCTCCTCAAAATCCCCTTCTTTCAGTTCATCTAGTGGCATACACACTTCTGGCTCTCCATCAATTTCATCATCCATGTCATAGCACTAATTATTTGGAGGTCGATTGTTCAAGGCTTCGAACATTCGATCCATCTGATTATGAAGATTTTGAATTGACATCTCTTGCTCAGTCATCTTCTCATCAATTAACACTATGAACTTGAACCACAAATCCTCCAGTCTTGAATTATCTTTTCCAGTTTCAAAATCCATGTATTTAGGACCATTCATTGAGGGATTAATGAGTTATTCCATCTGTCTATCAAGATTTTGGGTTGATAACTCTTGAATCATCATCATCTCTTCCTGGTCAGCTATGATCTTTGACATGAATTCATTCAACTCTGAATTTTCTTCTTGTTGAATTGAAGGTGGATGTGAGAATTTTGGTGTGTATGTTGGATTTGGAGCGTAGTATTGATTTTCATATTTGTAGCTCCCTGAAGAATCAGGGTGATACCCCCAAACTTGATGATAATTGGCATACGCATACTCGTTGAGGTAGTTATCACCGTACTGTACTGGCCCAAAACTGATGGTGCATTGATTACTCGGGTGATTGCCAACACAATAGTTGCAAGTAACTTCTATCCTTCGAATACGTTGGGCTACAACAACGTCCAACCTCCTCGAAAGTGTCTCAAGCTGTGCTGATAATGCACAAAGTGTCGCGAGTCCATCAATCTCTACTCCCCTTGGTTGAGTCATTTTTGTATACGACCATTGATAATTAAATTTCGCTATGGTACCTGAAAAGAGAAAAAAATAAGAAGAAAATTAAATAAAAAGAATGAAAATTTGTTTAAAGTAAGACTAATTTCGTTGAAGCTAATATTGGCAAAAAATATTAAACTAAATCCCCGGCAACGGCGCCAAAAACTTGTTGGGTAAAATCTAATTACGCACAACACGCAAGTATACGTGGTCAACAAGTAATAAAGTGTAAGTAGAGTATCGTTCTCACAAGGAATTGTTTAATAAAAATTACCAAGTACTAACCTGTAATCAACTCAATCTTATTTAAACGAATGAATTTCAAATTATATAATTAAACTAGTATTAAATTCCACTAGTTGAATTAAGATTACGGAGATTTAAAATCACAACTTCACTTATTGCTTTCATTTAAGTTAACACACTTCTCATCAATTATTCTCTATCCTGAATTGTTAATCAAGAACACTAAAGCAGATAAAACCATCTCTCGATGCATAATAACCATACTCACTTAAATCCACAGATGATAGAAGTAAAAACAACCTTATTAACTAATCCACTATATCTCTATGTGAATTACAATTAAAAAAGATTTAAAGCACAAGTTCTCTATAAGATTACATATGGCGTAAAGCCGTATCTCTATCCTAAACACGAATCATGAATTGCATCTATGCAAAAATTACAAACGCATGCTATCATGATTAGATTTAAATCTATAATCCTTTTCCGATTTCATATAGATTATCAAGATAATTGATGGCCAATCAATTAAACAATTAAGTACAAATCACAAGAGACAATCCTCACGATAGAACATAATAGTTGATAGCGAAACATATTAAAATAAACTGCACAATAAGATCAATTGTAATCTCAAACAAAGACTTAGTTCATTGAATTAAAACTAAGAATCCACACTCGAATACACATTAAAAAATAAAAAATAAGAGTAGAGTAAAGAATAAATCTGTTGTCAGCAAATCTCCATCTTCCTTAAGCTCCTGCCCTTGATCTTCAATGGTCTCTAAGTTGCTTCAATCTCCAAATCTCATAAGAACTAAGGTTTTGCTCCTAATCTATTCTAATCTAATCTAATGGAATCCTTCAAAACTAGCCTCCAATCCAAGTTATAATCAAGTATTTATAGTTCTAATGGATACCATAGCAAGTTAGGCAACTAAGAATCCTATTCTAGCTCAAATTGAACAACATAACACCCAAATTAACTCTTTCCCCGCCGACCGGCGCACCCAGCGCTGCTCTTAGTCCAATTTGGGAGTGCCCCGCGCTACTGTAGCAGAAAATTTGTTGCCCCGGCGCCCCCCGTTCTGTTTGTAGTTTATTTATGGCGCGCCCAGCGCTGCTTTGTTTTCTGCTGCGACGTCCTTTGGTAAAACAGACATAACTTTTGATCCGCTAGGAGTTACGGGGCCTGCCACCTATCAAATCGAAGATATCGACGAGATCTACAACCTTCATTCTTCAAGAATTGACAGATTCTTTCTGGATCAAGATCTGAATCGGGCTTGAAGTAGATGCTATATAAATTACAAGCAGGACAACTTTGAGTTTTGATCTTTGTTGATAAAAGGCCATAACTCTCGCATCCGAACTCTGATTGGGACGATTCATTATGTTCCGAAAAGATAAGAAGTAGATATGCAATAAAATCCAAGTTCTAAGCCAAGAACATGCATCCAACTTGTTGTTAAAAGCCCTACAATCTCCCCTTCTTGTATTTGCTTTCATATTTTAGTCCAAAAGATGTTTGAATTGTTTTTCCTTGCTTCCTCATGCCAATGTTATGTCATAGCCTACAAAATAACATAACATGTATGAAATAAACTTACAATGCATGCGAAGTAACTATGAAACATAGGTTTAAACAACTAATTCAAGTAATAGGTACCGGATAAGTTTGTATAAAACCTACTTATCAAAGGGTCACACGATTAGGACCGGGTTTTGGTCAAACCATTGCAAGGGTTTAATATCATGCTTTTGTAAAATATAAAATCATTTAGTTGTATGGGTGTAGACTTAGTTCAGACTGGGTGCAGGTCCGCACCCTTTCTTAAGGGTCACACCGGTTAGGACCAGGTGTGGGTCGAACCATTGCAAGGGTTTAATTAAACTAACACATTTACTTTTTTATGAGAAAGTATATAATAAATTTATTATACGCCTACAAATTTAGAAAATATCCGCTACACACATATATAGCCTTGTTAAGATTGGATCACAAACGCACACAACATTAAAAAAAATCAATACAAATATTTATGTGGTTCCCCAAACTTGGGTACGTCCATGTAAAAGTTATAGGGACTAAATGAACACAAGTAATTTCAACCACAACACCAATGAAATGGGGCAGAGACTATTTATTTAAATCTGAAATTGGTACTAGAATTACAAGAAGATGAATTAGTGAAGAAAACTGGACTGGAATTTAACTATAAAATTGAAATAGAAACAAGGAATTAAGATAACTGAGGAAATATATTTTTGAAATTGGCATATTTTCACCCTCAACCTAAACTCCTTTTTATTCTTCAAATCCCCACTTTGATGCCATAATCAAATCTTCGGATTCCCTTGATTATGCCATGAAATTGAGAATGATTCCCTACCTTAATCAAGGCTCTTATGATCCTGTAAGATCCCACTAATTGCGCAAGAGAATTGTGGAATTACGAGAGTGACCTTGGGTTGTAGAATAGTCGTTACAATGCTTTCCCCTTTTAAAATCCTTGTCCTCGAGGATTGAAATATAGAAATTGAGCATGTATTGAAGCTGAATTCTCCCACGTTGCATCTTCAAAAATAGGACCATTACACCAACATTTGAGGAACTGTACGATTTCCTTTCTTCATCAATCTCTTGCTCAAAACAACAGCTAGATGGACTAGAAATTTCCCTTCTGTGCCTACATTAGGAAGAACAGTGCTTGAGACTTTCTCATCACCAATTTGTTTTGTTCAAGAGAGAGACATGGAAAATAGGATGAACCAAAGAGCCTTATGGAAGGGACAATTTATAGGCTACCTTACCCACCTTTTCTATCACCTGATATGGGCCAAAATATTAAGAAGAAAGCTTTAAATTCTTTCTCAATGCAACAGAAGATTGTTTGTAGGGATGCAACCGCAGGTACACCCAATCTCCAATTTCAAATTCTCGCTCAGTCCTGTGAAGGTCAGCATAGTGTTTGTACCTTTGTTCGGCCTGCTGAAGAGATTCTTTTATTAGCTTATTCAGTAGGTCCCCCTTCCTTGGAAGAAGGATGTCACCGCTTCCACATTGGTAACTTCAATGTTTGGGATGCTCATTGCCCTGGATTTGGTGTCGTATAGAGCCTCATAAGGTGTCATCTTGATAGAGCTATGCAGGGAATTGTTGTACCACCACTCCGCAGTAGGCAACCATTTAGTCTAATTATGTGGTATATGACTGGTCATGGTTCTAAGATAAGACTCCAAACATCTGTTAACCCGTTCAATTTTCCCATCACTCTTAGGATGATAGGCCGAGCTATAATGTAACAGAGTACCCGCGAGACTAAAAAGTTCATGCCAAAATCCACTAACAAAGAGTTTGTCCTTGTTGCTCACAATGCTCCTAGGCAGGTCATGAAGTTTGTAGATGGTCTAGAAAAATATTCCAGCCAACTCCTTAGTTGTAATAAGGTGAGAGAGTGAAGTAAAGTGATTGTATTTAGTGAACCTGTCTACCACCACCCAAATGATATCTTTCTCGGTTGACTTGGGTAACCCCTCTATAAAATCCATAGAAATATCCTCCCAAATTTGATTAGGAATAGGCAAGGGTTGTAGTAACCCTAGATAAGGAACATTTTTAGCCTTGCTCCTTTGACAAATATCACACTCCTGAACATAGTGGCTCACATCCTTGTTCAAATTAGGCCAAATAAAAAATTATTTAATCTTGTGGTGAGTCACATCCCTGCCCGAATGTTCTCTAAAACCTATATCATGATGTTTTGCCATTAATTTATTCCTAAAGCCTCCTACCGTGCCAATATAAATTTGATTCCCTTTTTTAATCACCCCTTTGTGGTAAGAGTATTGCTCAGGACCTATGCCACCATTTGTGAGCCCTTCAATAATCTTTTGAGCCTTCAAATCTTTGTTGTTGCTATTAGTGACATCTGTTAACCATGCAGGCAACTGAACTGATATCATTCGGAGTTTTACTTTATTGTCATGTACTCTAGGAGAACATCTACCACCTTATTCTCCACACCTTGTTTATATTGTATCTCATAGTCTAGCCCCATTAACTTGGAAAGCCATTTTTGTTGCAACTGAGTTGTAATTCTCTGATCTAAAAGAAATGTAAGATTCTTTTAATCAGTCTTGATGTGAAACGATGCCCATATAGGTATCCAAAGCCATTACTATGGCCAACAACTTTTTTTTATAAGCTGAAAACCCCAAATGAACTTGGCTGAGTCCCTTGCTAAGATAGGCAATAGGTTGGCCCTGTTGCATAAAAAATGTTCATATCTTTATGTTGCTAAAGTTGGTCTTAATAATGAAAGGTTTGGAAAAGTTGGGCATTGCAAGAACTGGGGTTGTACTCATAACCCTTTTAAGTTCTTCAAATGTTGCATGTGCCCCATCATTCCACTGGAATAAGTTTTTCTTGAGTAGCTGAGTCAAGGGTATGCTAATGTCTCCATACCATCTAACAAATCTCCTGTAATAACCAATGAGTCCCGAAAAATCCCGACGTTTCTTAATGGAAGTCGGGACTGACCATTCTACTATAGCTTCAATTTTCTTAGGTTCAGTCTAAACCCCTTCTCCCGTAACTATATGCCCAAGGTACTCCAATTGGTTTTGCCCAAATGAACACTTGCTCTTCTTTGCGAATAGCTAGGGTATTTCTCAACACCTCTAGCATTTTCTGAAATGTACTACATGAGCTTTCAATGTAAGGCTATAAACCAGGATATCGTCAAAAAATACCAACATTATTTTCCTTAAAAAATTTGCAAAAACCTCGTTCATTAATGCTTAAAATGAAGTTGGTGAATTCGTTAACCCGAAAGACATGACCTTGAACTCAAAGTGCCCATGATGAGTTCTAAAAGCAATTTTTGGAACATCCTCCGGCGCAACTCTAATTTGGTGGTAACCGACCCTCAAGTCAATCTTAATATACCACTTTTCCCCATGTAATTCATCCAGGAGTTCCTCAATAATGAGAATGGGAAATTTATCCTTGATAGTGAGCTCATTCAGTCTCCGGTAATCCTCACACAACCTCCATGAACCATCTTTCTTACGACATCAAAATTGGCACATCAAATGGCGAATTGCTATGTTTTATGATGTTATCTTTCAACATTTCCTTTAACTGCCTTTTAATCTCAGATTTCTGATTATGGGGCACCCTATAAGGTCTCAAAATCATTGTGGAATTTTTTCTTTCAAAGAAATCTTGTGATCATGTCTCCTTTTTGGCGGCAGTCCTTTTGGTTCATGAAAAACATTAGAGAATTCCTCTAGAAGGTGTGTGTCTTCTTTTGGTGCATTCTCGTCCATGAGTAGAAAGTATCCCATCATACCTTTGGTCATTTTTTAAAACATTTTCCCCAAGCCTTCATCCTCAATCATTCTCAGCTCTCCATCCTCTCTTATGTCCTTAAGAGTAACCCCCCTCTTACCTTTTGTGATGATCAACTGCAGCTTGTGGAAGTCGAAGGTCACAATTTTATATTGTTTCAGCCATTCAACACCAAAACAACATTACAACCTTTTAAAGACAATATCCTCATGCATGACTTGAACTGTTGTCCCTGCATAACCCATTTGAAAGTACCACATTTACTATCACTCACCAACTTGTTCCCATCTGTTATAGCCACGGATAATGGAATTGTAGGCTCCAGTTGACAACCCAACATCCTAGCAGTGTCTTGATCTAAGAAAGTGTGGGTAGATCCACTATCAACAAGTATGGTAATAACTTGTCTGTCTACCATTCCTTTGAGCTTGAGAGTACTGTGAGTTACACTATCAAAGAGTGCATGGACTGAGATTTCTACCACATCTTCCATCAAAGTTTCTTCTGTAATGTATTCTATTATAACTTTATCCTGTACATCGTCTTCCCCCTCCCCATGAATCATATATAGTTTAATTGTGTACATATGACTTGAAGTGAATTTGTCATCGCAATAAAACATAATCCCTTCCTCCTCCTTTCATTGACCTCCTTAATGGATAATTTTGATTTTTGCATTGATGGGGTATTGATGTTTTTTTGGGAAGTAGTAGTGGTTGATTTATAGTAATTTGAATGAGTTTATGATTATGTAGGTGTGAGCTTAGAATTATGGTTGTATCTAGAATTGGTGGGGTATGATGTTGGGTTGAGAAATGAGTCGTGGCTTGCCTAGGAGAAGGTTTATAGAGCTTATAGTTATTGTTGACCTTCGCTTCTTCTTGTTTGACCAAAAGTAAAGCATCAGACAAAAACCTTGGTTTGAAAGGCCGAACAACATCTCTTAAGTTTTCCTGGAGACCAATAATAAAACTTGAAATATATAAAGTATTCCTCCGTCAAACCTCTTTGCTTAGTTACGATCATAGCCATTAGCTCGTCAAATTCATCTTGATAAGCCTCCACCGTGGAAGTCTGTGAAAGTTTGTTGAATCACATCATTAATGAACACCCACCATGGGATTATACCCCTCTCAAAATGGTAAAATTGGTATCACAATCTAGCGTTTCCTCCAAAATGAATAGAGGCAAATTTGGTTTTCCGCACTTCTTTAATGGGAATGAAATCAAAATACTGATCACAACACATTACCCATCCTCTAGGGTCATAACCATCAATTTTGGGAAATCACTCTTAGGCGGTTTGTAAGGACCCCAATTGGAATTATGCATAGTATGGGAAGCTTGATTATGGTTTGGTGTGAAAATTTGCTAAAAATAATGAGGTGGGTGGTTGTTATACCTAGAAGGGGGCTGGTGAGGGGTAAAGGTTACTCCATTCAGCACTCCATTGTAGTTGGTTTCTCCTTCATCACCATTACCATTGGCTGGGATAGATTCCACATCGACTTCTTCCCTTGTTTTCAGTCCCATAATCAATTATTTCATGTCCTTCAGTGTATCTTCAAATTTCTCCCTTCGTTGATTCACAATCTACTTGTTCTGTTTGATTAAATCATTCATCTAGGTGATACGCGTCTCCTAAGAAGCGAGTCGTTCATCCAAAGTCTTCCATCTTCATGCTTGACTACCCACAAACAAATTCAAGGATGGTTTGCTTTGATACCAAGTGTAACAATTATGGGGACTAAATGAACACAAGAGTAATTTCAACCACATCACCAATGAAATGGGGTAGAGATTATTTATTTAAATCCGAAATTGGTACTGGAATTACAAGAAGATGAAAATAGTGAAGAAAACTAGACTGGAATTTAACTATAAAACTGAAATAGGAATAAGGAATTAAGACAATTGAGAGAAAATATCTCTAAAATTGACATATCCTCACCCTCGACCTAAACTCCTTTTTATTCTTCAAATCTCCACTTTGATGCCATAATCAAATCTCCGGATTCCCTTGATTGTGCCAAGAAATTGAGAATGATTCCCTACCTTAATTAAGGCTCCTATGATCATGTAAGATCCCACGAATTGCTCAAGTGAATTGTGGAATTACAAGAGTGACCTTAGGTTGTAGAATAGCCATTACAGTCCACGAGAGCGGAGAGAGGTGTTTTATTTATGATCCGAGTACATAGAGTTTTTACAATAGCGAATATATATAACCGCTACTTCTATTCCAACCCTAGTTCTCATTATAGCATGAATATCCATAACGCACTTGTAACATCATACCATACAGTGGCGGGCTACGCCCCCACCCCTCAAACCTTTGGTCCAACCCGAACAGCTAAAATTGCGATGAGCCAGTGCCTCGCTCGGCTCCACTCTACACTTACATTTTTCAAGAACTTGTATGTACCTCGCATACACTCCATATGAGCTACAAGTTCTAACAAGCCTCAAAACTTAAACAAAAGTAATAGGAGGGAGATGTTGTCTCAAGGAAAGAACATTGTTTTGTTCGATTTAGGCTCTATTTTCTTAGATGTTTCAACATAATATCTTTAATATGTCAGGATATATTGTCTATGTTCTATATTATTTGATAATTGTTGATTTCTTAAATTTAAAATTGACATAAATTCTTTTAATTATAATAAATACAATGATGAATATTATAAAATATATAAAAATTATTACTCATTGTAAATTTTATTGTTTCATAATTTTTAATGAGTCCTCTCAATTTTAAATTTAAAAATTTCTTAAATTGATTTTCAAAAGTCAATAATAATCATATAATTTGGAACAAAATGAGTATTACCTATAAAAAAATATATTGTTACTGTTGTCACTCGAAGTATATCATTGTGAAAATTCTCTAATTTTTTTCACAATAAAAATCATCATGCTTATACTAAAATTGATCATTCAAGTTTTCCCAATGAGAAAATTAAAGCATGCTAAATAACAAAATTGCTTCCCTGTTGATTGATTGGCAGCAGTTGCATGGATTCTGTCAACCTTCTCATTATCATACTCTATGATGAAATCATTGTTTAAGCTTGTTGCTAATAATCAGGTTAAGCTTTAATAGCCAAAGGCTAAGCCTCCCCTTCAAGGAAAAAAGACCCTCATATCCTTGGACCTATGTGCAACCAAGCCAAACCCATAATGACTTCCAGCCTTATTGTGGTTTAGTTTAATAAGGCACCCACATTACTCTTGACACTCATGTTGCAATACTATAATGCAGGAAAATGACTGCATTAGTTAAAAAATAACCATGAATTCATTGCTAATACATTCCTTTTTTGTGAATAGGCAAAAGCCATTATTTTGGGGGGGGGGGGGGGGGGGGGGGGACAATCCAGGACAATCTATAAAAAAAAGTTATATTTCGTATAGCAGAGAGTTACAACTGTATCTGATATGCAACTTTCTGCTATATAGAGTGCAATTTGTTTCTGTAAACTACCCAAATAGATTGTTGTTTTTTGAACTGCCTTGATAGGATCCATATATCTCACCTCTTTTTTGTTCCAAAAAACAATTGGCTTGTTCAGTATTTTTGTAGATAAACATGTGTTGTGCTGGAGCCTATGAATTGAAAATTGAGAAATAAGTTAAGTTGATTGTGATTTAATTATTATCCTAGCTAGCTCCTACACTCCATTTATAAGAATGTAGGCTGGCTAGGCTGCTATTTTTTTTACTCATCGGACCGATAAATCGGGGTACTTTATATTGCAGATTTTGTGATTGGCATATTTGCTAAATTAGGGGATATGCATGATTTGAAATTAAGGTAACTTTTCCTCCCCACATAAAAATAATATATATAAAAGCATTAATTAGATGCAGAAAGAAAGATATGAATAGTCGAAAAAAAAAGACCAAAAGAGAACATATAGAACTGGATTTCTTTACAAAAAAGATTGAATTGGAAGAAGGCCACCAGCACCCTAGAGAATATATTGAGTTTCTTGCATCTTTTAAGAAGTAAAAATTGAAAATAATGAAGGAATACAAAATAAAGTGAATACTATATATAATTGAAAGCAGAGCTTAAGCTTTCAAGTCATCTTGCTCAAATATGCCTCCACCAAGATAGGTTTATGTTATGTTATGTGCGTCTCTAATTCTTATTTGGGATCCCACTTTTGACTGTATCCGAATTATTTTGTACGGCTACCCAAAGGAAAAGAAAGACTTGTATGAACTTTTAATATTATTTGGGTCCACTATTTTTTAAACTCGGTTGTATATATGTTATTGTAATTAGGGTTTCAATATTTTTTTTAAGTTTTAGCCGCTTTCAATTAGAGATTCACAGCTTGTATTTTTAACACTTTGATATAGTAAATATCTTCTGCCCCTCGTTTGTGTTTTTTTTTTCGATTTGAGTTTTTCACATAAATCTTATGTTCTTGTCGTTAGTTTTCTTAATTAGTTGATTTCTATGTTTGTCATAGTTTATTCTAATAGTTCAAGTTCATTTACTTGACTTTACTATACTTCGCGGTGTCATTGTCTCCAATATCAATTTACGATACTTGAAACATTAAACAAAGGGCACCAAATGTGACACTCTCAAAATAGGTCCACAAAATTCCATCTGAGTCGCCATATATACGGTACAGAATCCAAATATAAACTTCATTTATACAACTGTCGTGCAAAATACGACAACACATAAGCTGTGAGTTTCAATACAAATAATAGTACTCACACTCCAAACCAATGATACTTTACATAAAGGTACAGTCGATAACTGTTTTAGGAATTAAAATATTTGAAAAATGCTCAAGGAAACCTTCATACATGGGAGGTCATGCATCTAAGTTATATTAGATATCATAGAACTTGAGAATTAACCTTGATTGACTCAATAGACTTCAAAGAAGAACGAGAAGATTACTATCTTGATCATTCCAATAGTGTGTATCTTCTTGCTATATAATTATCTACATTGTCTCAAACTGAAGATTATATTCCAATCATACTCCAAGATTATATAGATAATGCTCATAGATATAGTCAGTAAGTGGATGTGCACAACCATATCTTATGATAACACGAGTTTGTATGTGGCTAGACATCATGTATGATAGTGGAAACACACCATTTAAGCTCTTAGTACAATTATGTCCTCCTCATTCTAATGGGGTGCATTTTTTACGCTTTCAAAATCGGGTTCTCCTCACCCTATTGTTGTTCACCAAAATCAATTATTAAATGATGTATAAAATACGACACACACATTTTAAGTCATCAATGCAGTTATATATTGTCATATTATTTTATAATGTATTGAGAAGCTTCAACAATCACAGACCATCACTCTAATCCCTTGTTATCCCCACTCGACCCAGCTACACTCTTATTACCTGAAAGGAATTGTGAAACAAAAGGGTGAGCACAAATAGCCCAGTAAAAAATATCATGACTAAGATAATTAAATTATCAATAGCCTTCATCAGTAATAAATCAGATATTTAGAACATATGGTAGATGATAAAAGTTTTCAACCATAATTGCAGCGAAATCAACAATCCATTAGAATAGTAAAGTAGAACATAATGTCTACTATTTCCTCCACATTAAAAGTTCATCATTAATATTTCATTCATGTAATACTCATCAACAGTTCTTTGTTGTAACCAAGATAAAAAGAACTTCTATCACATGTCTTCACCTGAACCACCAAAGATTATAGTTAAATTCACAATTCATGTTTATAATAATGTAAATCAACAGTTTGTCCTTGCCACAAAGTCTTAATTGAACTTTCACTCAATATCCTTGCCCCCAAAAACTAAAGACATTCAAATGTAATAACAATGGTCATACCAATCAATTGTCTATCTTTTCACTACGGGCCAAAGATATTCAACAATAAAACCAATGGTCATGACCATGTCAATCAATTGTCTATTAGTGCACTACGGCCAAAGACATTCAACCATAAAACCAATGGTCATGATCCTGCTAAACAATAGTCTATCTTTGCACTACAGGCTAAAGATATTTATTTGTATCATCAGTGGTCATGATCATGTCATACACTTGTCCATCTTTGCATTACGGGCCAAAGCTATCAATCAACAATTCATCTTTCATGTACAATCAAAGATATCAATCAACAAATCTTCTTTGCACTATGAGCCAAAGAGAACATTCATCACAAGTCTTTATCTGTAACATTAAAGGTCATGATTATACCAATACACAATTCCTGGTCATAATCATACAAATCAACATTTCATCTTTACACTATGGCCCAAAGATAACTTTTCAGCACAATATAAGCATGAGGATGATGACAATGATATAAAAAATCAATCAACTGAGATCAAGGATAAATATTAGAGATTTATAATTCAATTTATCCAGAGTTCAATAATGTCCAAATTGTCAACATGAAGATCAAAACATGGATTCAATTTCAAGAATAAGATTCATAAAAGATAATTTGGACAAAGAAAAGAAAATTATATTCCATTGAGAATAGTACTCATAAATAGTACTGTATAAATAGCACTTTGTCATGCAAAGTACCCCGAATGAATAGTACCCCGTCATGCAAAGTACCCTGAATAAATAGTACTCTGGTATGAATAGTACCCATAAATGGAGAATATGAAAGAAAACGATATCCCTTGACGAGTACAAAAAAATGATATCCCATACAAGTATGAACGAATATACGAAACTGCAAATGGATTTTCACCCGTCATGTGGTAATCCGCGTAGACAGATCATTTCTACAATTTAATAAAGAATGAATACGAAGGGTCATTCACCATGCATGCGGTAATCCGCGTAGACATGTTACTCCCGCAGATTAATAAATAATGAATTCGAAGGGTCATCTTGCGGTAATCCGCGTAGACAGGTTACTCCCGCATATTAATAAATAATGAATATGAAGGGTCATTCACCATGCATGTGGTAATCCGCGTCGACAGGTTACTCCTGCAGATCAATAAATAATGAATACGAAGGGTCATTCACCATGCATGCGGTAATCCGCGTAGACATGTTACTCCCACAGATTAATAAATAATGAATATGAAGGGTTATTCACCAAGCATGCGATAATCCGCATAGACAGGTTATTCTCACATATCAATAAGGAATGGAATGACAACCCTTATGAGTATGAAGTAAATAAAATCCTTTACGAATACAAAAGAAATAATACCCCTTACGAATACAAAAAGTAATATCCCTTACCTTAGTAGAAGATTGGATACTGCAATAGTGTAGTAGCAGAATACTCTTCTTTTTTCTCTCTTATTATCTCTCTATAGTTTTAGTGAATTCGTAAGAAATAATGAAGAAATAAGCTTTTATTTATACGAGAATGGACTAAATAGTAACTAATTTACGAACGGTCTAGATTGATTTACTATTAAAACGGACGGTCCATATTGATTTACTATTAAAACTTCAACCAACGGTCCATATTGATTTACTATTATAACTTCAACTAGCGGTCTATATTGATTTATTATTATAACTTCAACCGATGGTCTGAAAAATTAGCACTTCTCCCCATGGAATAATAAGTCAAACTTATAACAAACGCCTCATGATAAACCCAACTATTTATATCAAAACAATTTGAATAAATAATTACCATAACACATTTTTAATCTTTCAACAATTATTCATCTTTTAATATTATAACTCATAATATTGACAACCAGATCGTTCCCAGGAAAGAGGGGGTTTTCGATAAAGATTTTTCTTTACCGACGCGCAATTAAATAACCAAACCCCTTTAATTTCCTTGACAGAACTTCCTAGACATCGTCAATATTGCAAATAATAATATGAATAATTGTGTTATCTCAATTATTAATTTAATAATATAAAATATTGTGCAGATGATACTGTGACAATAATTGAACAAAACTGAGTGACTTCTTACATAAGCATCAATAATTATAGATAATGTATAATACTGTGTGCTACTGTGCAACAACGCGTATTACTGTTCTTTTATCACCAGATATTTCAACAGTTTAACGGTATAAGTTTTGCCGTTATTTTTTATAAAAAGGTTATTTATGTCGCTTTCTATATTCGACAGTTATTCGTTTGTGGGGTCCACCAATGATTGCGCCGTCGTACGAATATTTCTCGACAAAAAAATATTCCTCAACCAAACGACATTTTATGACAACTTGCTTACTTTGTAAAATTTTCAAATATCACCCTTAACTTTAACCTTTTATCAATTTAACCATTTATATTGAATAGAATAATAATTATAAAAAAAATTGAATACTTTTTTTCATAAAATTTTGAGTCTTATACCAAACTACAGGCACATAGGACTTTCAATTGGGTCGGTCAAGTCCGAAATCTGATCGTTCGGCTCGTAAAAAATTTGCTCGAATTTAATTTGGAATAGAGCTGAGCTGTGTTTGGACAAAAATTCTTGCCCAAAATAAAATTTGAGTCGAGTTTGGTCAATAAGTTATTCGTCCAATTATAGACCCGACCGAATTATACTGTTAAAAATATGTAAATATATAGACTATTTATATTAATTATTACATATTTAAACTCAATTTTTATATACATGCATATATATATATATATATATATATAGTTTAAACTAAATTAGGTATTATGTTTTCTTTAAACTTATTTATTTTTCAAATGTTTTGTCATTTTAACTAATCTGAATAATCTAGAGATGTTTATTACTATAATTAGTAATTGTATGTTTTAAGTTCATACTTCTTATTTTTTGATTATAATTGATCTTATGATTTTTAAAAAATTTAATATTTTTATTAATAAGTTGTAAAAATGAGCTAATGTCGTTTTAATAATGAGTTGCATTAATATTTTGTTATTCATTTTTAGTTTATTAATTTTGATCATTTTTATTTTGGATTGTCCGAAAATAGGCTCGAATCTCGTAATCACATATGGCCTGAACTCGAACAACATATTATAAGCCCAAATGGGTTTGAGCACGAGCCTGAGCTTGTTACTATTTGAATGGACTGAGCTTGTACAGCCTTATGCCCGGCTCAATTAGCCCAATTGATATTAAAAATATTACACAAATGCAACTTTTTCCTATACAAATACTAAAATTTTGAATCTATTGAATGTAAGATCCCGAATTTTATGAAATAAAAGTATTAATTTTTTTATATTTCTATTCAGTAAATGGTTAAATTGATAAAATATTATAGTGATTGGTGATATGTGCAAATTTTACAAAGTAAGCAAGTTGTCATAAAATATTTGTTGTGTCGGGGAATATTCGTTTGGTCGAAAAATATTCTTTTTATTGGGAAATATTTGTACGATGTCTCAATCATTGGTGGACCCGACAACAAAATAATTGTCGAATATAGAAAGCGACAAAATAACCTTTTTATAAAAACAATGGCAAGATTGTTACCATTAAACTGTTGAAATACTCGGTGATAAAAGTACAATAATACGCGTTGTTCTATAGTATTACGCGGTATTACACAGGAGCACACGTTATTGCAGAGTATCTCTGATTATTGATGCTTACGTAAGAAGTCACTCAGTGTTTGATTCAATAATTGCTACAATAATAATTGTATAGTGTTCGGGAGCGTTTTACCGACCCCCATATGGGCTGAAAGCTTTCTGTCAGAAGGGTTTGAGAGACCGATGGGCCGAAGCCTGTGAAGGTGTTGGGGGCGTTCGGGTCGGCATCTGAGTCCTCCTGGGCTGGAGCTGAACACAATCTTGTGGTGTTCGGGGTCGGGTCTTTGAATCCTTTGGGCCGAAACCCAGACCAGGTCACAGGACCGACTGGGCCTGCACAGTGGGCTCTCCTACGTGTAGAGTCCTGGTACTTATTCATACGCATAAAAGTAAACTCCAAAGGTAGTGGTGGGATTGGATTCTACTTGCACCTTTTAAGGAGATTGTGTTGGACCCAAGTTATGGTAACTACCATACGCGAGGAGTCCTAATCCGGCTGGGAGAAGGATTCTAAGAGGATGAGCTCTATAAATACAAGGCCTAGGTTAACATTATGAGATAATACCTACTCTTGAGCACTAAATACTTAGCCTCCATTGTTTACCCTTGTAACGGCCTGTTGCTCATTCTCACACCGGAGCTATCCCCCAGCGGCACAAGCCGTCAAGCTTCTGTGTGATCTGTTACTGTGCAGGTTCTAGCGCGTGGATTTTGTGATTGGACGCGCCGACGAAACTTGGCGTTAACATTGGCGCTAGAAGGAGGGCTTTTAGTGCTTAAACAATCACAATCAGATCTTTTTCCGGCGAGAGACGATGACGAGTGCGGAATATGCAATTTCCGACCGGGATAAGGCCAAGTCGCACCAGACCACTCAGGTGAGAGGGTCGGTGAAGGACAGACTGGGATCCAGAATCCAGGACGATCAGAGGGAGCCGGCTGGCTCCCCTCGGAGGTGGCTCTTTCATTAAAGCCAACGTACCCCCAATCAAGCTAGTCGGATGGACGAAGCTAACCCACAGGCGTTGGAGTTGCATGAAAAGAGTCGCACATTAGGTAGTCGAGACCAAAGAGAATTCATCCTGCAGAAAAAGATGCAGCAAAACAAAGACGCCATGACGGCCCTACGTCTCCAACAGGAGGAACTCAAACTACAGATGGCTAACATAGCCGGGGAACAGGAAGCATCCTCCAGGAGGCGTAGGCACCATAGTCGGTCTCGGTCTCCCCGAAGGGGAGAGGCTGATAGGGAATGGAGCAGACACCGCAGTCGTTCGAGGGACGGTCGGAGCCGAAAAAGGAGCCGTTCAGCAGGCTGCCGATCAGAACACCCAGCCAAATCCGGAAGGAGGAGGGGAGACGAGATTCCCGAACATGAGAGGGACAGACCCCGATCGTCCCCTCATGAAGGAGAATCCGACCCCCTCGCCAAGAGGGTAGCTGAGTTGGAGAAACTTCTATTGACCAAAGGCTCAACGGGAGAACCTTCGGCCTGTGTAGGGTCACCCTTTTCTGTGGAAATAAATCGGGTGATTGTTGATCCCAAAAGGAAGATGCCCCCAATGGAGACTTACGACGGGCTGGGAGATCCTTATGACCATTTCGATGGGTACGACCGGTTGATGACGTACTACGGCCATTCTGATGCGGCCAAGTGTCATATGTTCTCCACCACCCTGAAGAAGAGTGCCCGGGAATGGATGGGAACATTGGCGTCAGGGTCCATAAGTTCATGGAGGGACCTTCGAGAAAAGTTTCATGCTCGGTTTGGGAGTAACAAGAGACGAGGAAAGATCACAGCATCCCTCATGCAGGTCAGGCAGAGATCGGATGAGAACCTGGGGCAGTATGTTAAAAGGTTCCGAGACGCTGTGGGGTCGGTGGCAGAGTTGAACTCCCCACAAGCCTTGGGATTCTTCACAACCGGGTTAGACATCGGGAAATCCAAAAAACTGATGAAGGACCTGGTGATCAACCCTCCGACAGATTTAACAGAGGCATTCCACAGGGCCGAGGGTCATATAGCAGTTGAGGAAGCGATGGGGAACTTCAAACCACAGTCCCAATCATATGACAAATCCAGAGATCGGGACAAACAGAATTATCAGAAGTCCGACATCCAGGGTAGGTCAGACAGCTACAATAAGAGGAATTATAGTGGAGGAGGGTCAGGCAGTGGAAGGCCGCCCTTCCCAAACAAAAATGTCAACAAAGTATACACTGCACTCACCACAGATCGAGCCAAGATACTGGAGGAGATACGAAACAAGCCTTTTTTCGAACCATGCCCAACGATCACAAAACCGGGAAAAAGGGGTCGGAACAAGTACTGTGCGTACCACCAGAGTCGAGGCCATACGACAGAAGATTGTAATAACTTGAAAGACTTGATACAAAAAAACGTACAGAATGGGCAGTTGGTACGGTACGTAGTCGGCAGAGAAGGGTCGAAAGCTCCCGAAGAGGACATCAGAGAACCCCCCCGGGAAACGCAGTCGCAACCGAACCCCCAACCACGAGGAGTTATTGACGTTATATCGGGCGGTTCGGTAGGGCGTGTAACCGGTAGAAAAAGGAGTGGGCATCTCGAAGCCGTACTGTCACTGGCCGGCTCCTCGCCCAGGAAGGACATGCCATACTCAGGCACGACCATCTCCTTCTCAGATGACGACTACCCTACCGACCACATTGAACCACACGACGGGGCGCTGGTTATAACAGCTCAGGTCGGGCTGGTTGACATGAAGCGAATGATGATTGATAACGGGTCCTCAGTCGACATACTCTATACACATGCCTATCAGAGGATGGAGTTGGGGGGGAAAGAAGATGGAATTGGGAGGCGAAGGCCCGTTATACGGCTTCAGTGGGGACCCAGTCCATGTGTCGGGCACGATAGAACTGCCAGTCCGATTCGGTACGGCCCCTCAGCAAACAGAAATCATGATAAAAATTTTTGTGGTACAAGTGGATTCGGCTTACAACGCCATCTTGGGGAGGCCTACTCTCGCGACACTGCAGGCAGTAACATCTATACCTCACTTCAAAATAAAGTTTCCGACACCGAACGGGATAGGGGAGGTAAAAGGTGATCTCGATATTGCCCGAAGGTGTTATCGGAACACTCTGATATCTTCAGGAGTCGGGGTCAGTAAACGGAAACAGAAAATGACCATCGAGTTAGAACCGTTCACAGAAGGAAGTACCGAACCTACGGCTCTACCGGCCGAAGAAACGGAGGATGTCGAGTTAATACCGGGGAATCCAGACAAACTGATCAAGATTGGGGCAGGATTAACCGAACAGCTGCGAACAGGTCTGGTGGAATTGCTTAGGGTATACATCGAAATCTTTGCTTGGGAACCCAGTGACATGCCCGGGGTAAGCAGATCAGTAGCGCTGCAAAGGCTCCATACCGATCCGAAGAAGAAGCCAGTGATACAGAAAAGAAGGATCTTCGCCCCGGAAAGACAGAGGATCATAGACGAAGAGGTCGCTAAACTGCTAGACGCAGGGTTCATCTTCGAGATCGACTATCCCGAATGGCTGGCGAATGTGGTATTAGTTCAGAAGCAAAATGGAAAGTGGAGGATGTGCATCGACTACACGGACCTGAACAAGGCGTGCCCTAAAGATTTCTATCCGCTACCCAACATTGACCAGCTGATTGACGCCACTTCAGGGTACGGAATGCTAAGTTTCATGGACGCTTTCTCGGGGTACCACCAAATATCGATGCATAAGGAGGATATCCCAAAGACTAGCTTCATCACTCATCGAGCAATATATGCATATCGGAAGATGACCTTCGGACTGCTGAACGCCGGGGCAACCTACCAACGGATGATGAACTTCGTGTTTAGAAAGCAACTGGGGCGGAGTATGGAAGTGTATGTGGACGACATGATCGTCAAGAGCATGTCGGTCCGGGATCATCTGGAGGATTTAGCAGACTGCTTCGAGACGATAAGACAACACAATCTGAGATTGAACCCGACCAAATGCACCTTCGGATTGGGTTCGGGGAAATTTCTGGGATATCTGGTCAGTAACAGAGGAATCGAGGCCAATCCCAAAAAAATATTGGCGATCTTAGACATGAAATTTCCGAAGACATACAAAGATGTCCAGAGGCTGACGGGCCGAATCGTAGCCCTTCGGAGATTCGTGTCAAGGTCAGCAGAAAGGTGTCTACCCTTTTTTGACACGCTCAAGGGTCCGAAAAATGACAAAAGCTTCCAATGGACTTCGGAATACGAAGACGCGTTCCAAGAGATCAAAAGGTATTTGGGTTCGGTACCATTACTCATGAAACCGGTTGCCTCTGAACCTTTATACTTATACTTAGCTGCCAGCCCAATGGCGGTAGGGGCGGTACTGGTAAGGGATACGGGAGGCAAACAGTTCCTGGTGTATTATGTCAGCCATGTTCTCCGGGACGCTGAGACAAGATACCCGAACCTGGAAAAGTTCGCTTACGCCCTCATAATTGCTAGCAGGAAACTTAGGCACTATTTCCAGGGCCGGGTGATAGTGGTCTACACTAATCAACCTTTGAAAAAGATTCTGCATAAACCCGAGGTGTCGGGTTGGTTGGCCGCGTGGGTGATGGAATTAATACAGTTTGCTATAGAGTATCATCCCCGAACGGCAATCAAAGGGCAGACACTGGCAGATTTTGTAGTAGAATGCTCTTTCACAGAGCCAGAGATGAATATAGTGGCTAAGGCACAACTGAATCAGACCGCATGGACCCTGTACGTAGACGGATCGTCAACTTCAGAAGTCAGCGGAACAGGGGTCATTCTGACAAGTCCAGAAGGGTTCAAGGTCCAACAAGCCATTCGGTTCGGCTTCAAGGCCACGAACAACGAAGCAGAGTACGAGACCATCTTAGCAGGGATACGATTGGCCCGAAGCTTAGAAGTACGAAGGTTAATCATTAACAGTGACTCACAGCTGGTAGTCAAGCAGTTATCGGGCGAGTATGAAGCTCGGGGGGCAAGGATGACCAAATATCTGGCCGAGTTAAAAGATAAGCTCACATACTTTGCATCACACAGCTGTTTGGGGGTGGATCGATCGGACAACACCATAGCAGATGCTCTGGCACGATTGGCAACTACCGAATCGAACTCTTTCGATGGATCAGTGTACTTAGAGGTTTTGGAAAAGCCCAGTATCCCGAAGACAGAAGTCCTAGCATTGGACCGACTCAATTGCTGGCTCACTCCTTATATCTCATATTTGGCCGAGGGGACTCTACCTTCGGACCGAATTCTAGCCAGGCAAGTCAAACATCGAAGCTCAAACTTCGTACTCATAGATGGGGACCTTTATCGAAAAGCCTTTAGCTCTCCACTACTGAAATGCTTGACCCCTTCAGAGGCAGACTACACACTTCGGGAGGTTCACAAGGGTATCTGTGGGGATCACATGGGAGCAAAATCACTGGCACATAAAATTCTGAGGCAGGGGTATTACTGGCCGACTATCTACACAGAAGCAAAGGAATTTGTCAGGAGGTGCCCCAAGTGTCAGCTGAACAGCAACATTCCACATCGACCTCCAGAAGAGTTGTACTCGGTCCTATCTCCAATTCCCTTTGCTGTATGGGGAGTTGACATCCTAGGCCCTCTGCCAAAGGCTAGGGGACAGGTCAGTTTTGTGATCGTAGCTATCTACTACATGACGAAGTGGGTCGAGGCTAAGCCATTGCAAAAGATAACTGAACAGGAATGTTTAAAGTTTGTCAAAGAAGGAATAGTCTACCGGTTCGGCATCCCGATGGCAATAGTCTCAGACAATGACAGACAGTTCGTCGGGTCAAAATTCGAAGGCTTTCTGAAAGAGTTAGGCATCCAACACCGAAAAACTTCAGTTGCCCACCCTCAGTCGAACGGTCAAGTGGAAGTAACCAATCGAACCCTACTCAATGGAATAAAGCATAGGTTGGATGAACTGAAGGGTCGGTGGCCTGAAGAATTATTATCTATTTTATGGTCATACCGAACTACCCCACGAACTACAACGGGGGACTCCCCATTCAGATTGGTATATGGGACCGATGCTCTAATTCCTGTGGAGATCGGATCACCCTCCCTTCGGGTCAGCCAATATAAAGAGTTATACAACGATGATGGCTTGAGAACAAATCTGGATTTACTGGATGAAGTTCGGGATTCGACTATGCTGAGGTTGGCAATTTATCAGCAACGAACCGCCAGACACTACAATCAGAAGGTGAAGTCTAGGAGGTTTGCAGTAGGAGATTTAGTCCTCCGAGAGTTGGAGGCTTCAACCCCCCAGAACACCGGCAAGTTAATGCCTAACTGGGAGGGTCCTTACAAATTGATAGGAGTGCCAAAGCCTGGAACATACCAGCTTCGAGCAATGAACGGTTCGGAGGTAAAGAATACATGACATGCTGGAAGACTTAGAAAATTTTACCAGTAATAGTTGTGTTATTCTTACTTCTATCTATGTAACCGATTCAAGTTAAAGGATATAAATGAAAGTTTCGTTTCTGACAATATTTGACTTCATGCGTTTTGTTACTACTCGAACAGACACGCTTCGGGCTCTATCCGATCAAGAGGTTCAGAAAAACACCACTGATCGAGATAAATCCCGAGCATAACTGGCCGAGAGTTCGAAATACGAAGACGCGTTCCAAGAGATCAAAAGGTATTTGGGTTCGGTACCATTACTCATGAAACCGGTTGCCTCTGAACCTTTATACTTATACTTAGCTGCCAGCCCAATGGCGGTAGGGGCGACACTGGTAAGGGATACGGGAGGCAAACAGTTCCTGGTGTATTATGTCAGCCATGTTCTCCGGGACGCTGAGACAAGATACCCGAACCTGGAAAAGTTCGCTTACGCCCTCATAATTGCTAGCAGGAAACTTAGGCACTATTTCCAGGGCCGGGTGATAGTGGTCTACACTAATCAACCTTTGAAAAAGATTCTGCATAAACCCGAGGTGTCGGGTTGGTTGGCCGCGTGGGCGATGGAATTAATACAGTTTGCTATAGAGTATCATCCCCGAACGGCAATCAAAGGGCAGGCACTGGCAGATTTTGTAGTAGAATGCTCTTTCACAGAGCCAGAGATGAATATAGTGGCTGAGGCACAACTGAATCAGACCGCATGGACCCTGTACGTAGACGGATCGTCAACTTCAGACGTCAGCGGAACAGGGGTCATTCTGACAAGTCCAGAAGGGTTCAAGGTCCAACAAGCCATTCGGTTCGGCTTCAAGGCCACGAACAACGAAGCAGAGTACGAGACCATCTTAGCAGGGATACGATTGGCCCGAAGCTTAGAAGTACGAAGGTTAATCATTTACAGTGACTCACAGTTGGTGGTCAAGCAGTTATCGGGGGAGTATGAAGCTCGGGGGGCAAGGATGACCAAATATCTGGCCGAGTTAAAAGATAAGCTCACATACTTTGCATCGCACAGCTGTTTGGGGGTGGATCGATCGGACAACACCATAGCAGATGGTCTGGCACGATTGGCAACTACCGAATCGAACTCTTTCGATGGATCAGTGTACTTAGAGGTTTTGGAAAAGCCCAGTATCCCGAAGTCAGAAGTCCTAGCATTGGACCGACTCAATTGCTGGCTCACTCCTTATATCTCATATTTGGCCGAGGGGACTCTACCTTCGGACCGAATTCTAGCCAGGCAAGTCAAACATCGAAGCTCAAACTTCGTACTCATAGATGGGGACCTTTATCGAAGAGCCTTTAGCTCTCCACTACTGAAATGCTTGACCCCTTCAGAGGCAGACTACACACTTCGGGAGGTTCACAAGGGTATCTGTGGGGATCACATGGGAGCAAAATCACTGGCACATAAAATTCTGAGGCAGGGGTATTACTGGCCGACTATCTACACAGAAGCAAAGGAATTTGTCAGGAGGTGCCCCAAGTGTCAGCTGAACAGCAACATTCCACATCGACCTCCAGAAGAGTTGTACTCGGTCCTATCTCCAATTCCCTTTGCTGTATGGGGAGTTGACATCCTAGGCCCTCTGCCAAAGGCTAGGGGACATGTCAGTTTTGTGATCGTAGCTATCGACTACATGACGAAGTGGGTCGAGGCTAAGCCATTGCAAAAGATAACTGAGCAGGAATGTTTAAAGTTTGTCAAAGAAGGAATAGTCTACCGGTTCGGCATCCCGATGGCAATAGTCTCAGACAATGACAGACAGTTCGTCGGGTCAAAATTCGAAGGCTTTCTGAAAGAGTTAGGCATCCAACACCGAAAGACTTCAGTTGCCCACCCTCAGTCGAACGGTCAAGTGGAAGTAACCAATCGAACCCTACTCAATGGAATAAAGCATAGGTTGGATGAACTGAACGGTCGGTGGCCTGAAGAATTATTATCTATTTTATGGTCATACCGAACTACCCCACGAACTACAACGGGGGACTCCCCATTCAGATTGGTATATGGGACCGATGCTCTAATTCCTGTGGAGATCGGATCACCCTCCCTTCGGGTCAGCCAATATAAAGAGTTATACAACGATGATGGCTTGAGAACAAATCTGGATTTACTGGATGAAGTTCGGGATTCGGCTATGCTGAGGTTGGCAATTTATCAGCAACGAACCGCCAGACACTACAATCAGAAGGTGAAGTCTAGGAGGTTTGCAGTAGGAGATTTAGTCCTCCGAGAGTTGGAGGCTTCAACCCCCCAGAACACCGGCAAGTTAATGCCTAACTGGGAGGGTCCTTACAAATTGATAGGAGTGCCAAAGCCTGGAACATACCAGCTTCGAGCAATGAACGGTTCGGAGGTAAAGAATACATGACATGCTGGAAGACTTAGAAAATTTTACCAGTAATAGTTGTGTTATTCTTACTTCTATCTATGTAACCGATTCAAGTTAAAGGATATAAATGAAAGTTTCGTTTCTGACAATATTTGACTTCATGCGTTTTGTTACTACTCGAACAGACACGCTTCGGGCTCTATCCGATCAAGAGGTTCAGAAAAACACCACTGATCGAGATAAATCCCGAGCATAACTGGCCGAGAGTTCGAAATACGAAGACGCGTTCCAAGAGATCAAAAGGTATTTGGGTTCGGTACCATTACTCATGAAACCGGTTGCCTCTGAACCTTTATACTTATACTTAGCTGCCAGCCCAATGGCGGTAGGGGCGACACTGGTAAGGGATACGGGAGGCAAACAGTTCCTGGTGTATTATGTCAGCCATGTTCTCCGGGACGCTGAGACAAGATACCCGAACCTGGAAAAGTTCGCTTACGCCCTCATAATTGCTAGCAGGAAACTTAGGCACTATTTCCAGGGCCGGGTGATAGTGGTCTACACTAATCAACCTTTGAAAAAGATTCTGCATAAACCCGAGGTGTCGGGTTGGTTGGCCGCGTGGGCGATGGAATTAATACAGTTTGCTATAGAGTATCATCCCCGAACGGCAATCAAAGGGCAGGCACTGGCAGATTTTGTAGTAGAATGCTCTTTCACAGAGCCAGAGATGAATATAGTGGCTGAGGCACAACTGAATCAGACCGCATGGACCCTGTACGTAGACGGATCGTCAACTTCAGACGTCAGCGGAACAGGGGTCATTCTGACAAGTCCAGAAGGGTTCAAGGTCCAACAAGCCATTCGGTTCGGCTTCAAGGCCACGAACAACGAAGCAGAGTACGAGACCATCTTAGCAGGGATACGATTGGCCCGAAAGCTTAGAAGTACGAAGGTTAATCATTTACAGTGACTCACAGTTGGTGGTCAAGCAGTTATCGGGGGAGTATGAAGCTCGGGGGGCAAGGATGACCAAATATCTGGCCGAGTTAAAAGATAAGCTCACATACTTTGCATCGCACAGCTGTTTGGGGGTGGATCGATCGGACAACACCATAGCAGATGGTCTGGCACGATTGGCAACTACCGAATCGAACTCTTTCGATGGATCAGTGTACTTAGAGGTTTTGGAAAAGCCCAGTATCCCGAAGTCAGAAGTCCTAGCATTGGACCGACTCAATTGCTGGCTCACTCCTTATATCTCATATTTGGCCGAGGGGACTCTACCTTCGGACCGAATTCTAGCCAGGCAAGTCAAACATCGAAGCTCAAACTTCGTACTCATAGATGGGGACCTTTATCGAAGAGCCTTTAGCTCTCCACTACTGAAATGCTTGACCCCTTCAGAGGCAGACTACACACTTCGGGAGGTTCACAAGGGTATCTGTGGGGATCACATGGGAGCAAAATCACTGGCACATAAAATTCTGAGGCAGGGGTATTACTGGCCGACTATCTACACAGAAGCAAAGGAATTTGTCAGGAGGTGCCCCAAGTGTCAGCTGAACAGCAACATTCCACATCGACCTCCAGAAGAGTTGTACTCGGTCCTATCTCCAATTCCCTTTGCTGTATGGGGAGTTGACATCCTAGGCCCTCTGCCAAAGGCTAGGGGACATGTCAGTTTTGTGATCGTAGCTATCGACTACATGACGAAGTGGGTCGAGGCTAAGCCATTGCAAAAGATAACTGAGCAGGAATGTTTAAAGTTTGTCAAAGAAGGAATAGTCTACCGGTTCGGCATCCCGATGGCAATAGTCTCAGACAATGACAGACAGTTCGTCGGGTCAAAATTCGAAGGCTTTCTGAAAGAGTTAGGCATCCAACACCGAAAGACTTCAGTTGCCCACCCTCAGTCGAACGGTCAAGTGGAAGTAACCAATCGAACCCTACTCAATGGAATAAAGCATAGGTTGGATGAACTGAACGGTCGGTGGCCTGAAGAATTATTATCTATTTTATGGTCATACCGAACTACCCCACGAACTACAACGGGGGACTCCCCATTCAGATTGGTATATGGGACCGATGCTCTAATTCCTGTGGAGATCGGATCACCCTCCCTTCGGGTCAGCCAATATAAAGAGTTATACAACGATGATGGCTTGAGAACAAATCTGGATTTACTGGATGAAGTTCGGGATTCGGCTATGCTGAGGTTGGCAATTTATCAGCAACGAACCGCCAGACACTACAATCAGAAGGTGAAGTCTAGGAGGTTTGCAGTAGGAGATTTAGTCCTCCGAGAGTTGGAGGCTTCAACCCCCCAGAACACCGGCAAGTTAATGCCTAACTGGGAGGGTCCTTACAAATTGATAGGAGTGCCAAAGCCTGGAACATACCAGCTTCGAGCAATGAACGGTTCGGAGGTAAAGAATACATGACATGCTGGAAGACTTAGAAAATTTTACCAGTAATAGTTGTGTTATTCTTACTTCTATCTATGTAACCGATTCAAGTTAAAGGATATAAATGAAAGTTTCGTTTCTGACAATATTTGACTTCATGCGTTTTGTTACTACTCGAACAGACACGCTTCGGGCTCTATCCGATCAAGAGGTTCAGAAAAACACCACTGATCGAGATAAATCCCGAGCATAACTGGCCGAGAGTTCGATACATTCTTAACGAACAGATCTCGGGTACTATCCGATCAAGAGGTTCGGAAAGATACCCCTGATCGAGATAAGTCCCGGGAATAACTGTCGGACCCTTCAATATCAGATAAACTCTAAGGGCAATCCGGTTGGAAAGTTCGGATGAACATAACTGATCGAGATTAGTTCTAAGTACAACTGATAACAAACATCCATGGGCCAAAAAGTATATTTCATTTATACTTATAAATTTTTTACAACCCGATCGCTTACGATTCGGGCAAAAGTACAAAAAAAAAATCTTAAGCATTTATTCTGAAGGGGGATCGTCTTCGGCTCCAGACTCGTCATCAAAAGAATCAAGGATGGAGACATCGAGCCCGGCAGCCATCAGCTTCGCCTTAGCCTTCTCCCGATAAGTTTCATATCCTTCCCCGAATTGGGCTAGGACCTTATCGTTCAGGGCTTCAGATTCTTCATATTCGGCAATAGCCTGCTGTCGGGCCTCGACGACCTCCTCAGGAAATGCATTGACGGTAGCAGTTAAGGTGTTGTTCTCCTTGATCAGGAACATCATCTTGCTTGTTCATCTCGGAGTATTTTTCTGTAATATTTTCAATAGCATTCTCCCGATCCTTGACCTTTTGAAGCAGTTGATCTTTCTCAACCAGAAGAGAGTTCTGCTGATGCTCCAGCTCCTTGACCCTCTCCTCGGCCAAGACCGCCTGGATCTGGGTTTCCACAAGGGATTCCTGTTCCTTCTTCAGCTCGGACCGCAACCCCGAGACATCAGCCTCAAGCAGCTCTATTTCCGTCCCCAGCTGAATCTCTTTCTTTGTAGATCTGGCAAGGGGAGAGATGGCTCTGGCTAGGATGGCGTTGGCCTGCAGTGAACATATATATATATATCAGTATAGGAAGTGAGAGTTAGATTTATTAACAAGCAATCAGATTCACAAAGAAAGAAAATTACCTGGGTCTGAGCCCGAATGTAAGCCACCAAGAACTGATCAGATGAGTACCCTTTAAACCGTTCGTCGTCTCCAGGAAATTTGAAGTGATCGAAGAGGGTGAAAGGGAAGACATCTGATGGGCTCTTGGGCCAACAAGTAGTCGGCGATCCCTGGGAGGAGCTGGGCCCAGAAGAAGGCGTGGTAGCCCGGTCGGGAACAGTAGTCACCACCTGACTGGCCGGACGATCGAGATCCTCCGACAATCGAGGCTTCTTGGGTCGGGGTTCGGGAGGAACATCTCCAGTTTCCTCCGAATCCTCGATTACCTCGGTCGGGGGAGGAGGAGGTGGAGGTAGAGATGGCTTCGGCATGGGGGGCGGAGGAATTATTGCAGGCGCTTTGATGACCGGTTTGGAGGGCTTCTTGGATTTCTTCATTAAAGCCGCCTTCTCCGCACGGTTCATCTTCAGCGCCCCCTTTTGTGTCTTCGGGGGCTCGGGCTCCGAAGTGGATCCCAGCGACAGCTCACTGATCGGGACGGTATCCCCCTCAGCAGCGTCGTCGGTCACGGGTGGACGGATGAACCCCGTGGTGATGGTAGTAGGGACGAAGGAGTCGGCAACGCCTTCGGGCTTGAAAATGGTCACTGCACGGGGATGAAAGGGTTAAGGCATGAAATGCTTAACAAGAAAAGAAATGAAATATAGAAAGATAGAAGGTACTCACAGCCGTGTTTGTACAGCCAGGATTCGTCCATTAGAATCCCTACGTTCCACTCGGTTTTCTTCCATCGGGTGTAGAACGTCTTGAAAGCCTCGACCCGACCCGATGGGAACTTGGAAATCTTGGCCGCCTGGTCGGCTGGATGGGCCCAGGAAGGAAGGAGTTGCAGGTCGGATCCCTTGGCATAGAACCACTGTTCATGCCATCCCTTGTTGCTTGAAGGGGTCTTGATTGGGACCGTACAGTTGGAGCGTTTGGTGAGTTGGTGAAGCCCGGGCTCTTTCGACCCGCTGAGGGTGAACAAAGCAAAGAAGAGGTCGAGCCCAGGAGTGAGACCCACCTCTTGACATATGGCGATGAAAGAGATCAGCTGGATATATGAGTTCGGCACGAGTTGTGCGAACCCGATCCCCACGAAGGTCAGAAAAGAGGTGATGAAATCGTGCAGGGGGAACCGAACCCCGTACTTCAGAACGTATAATGGAACGGCCATCCACTTGCCCTCGGGCCTCCAGAACATCTTCTCGTCAGGATGAGGGGTCCTGAGTTCGTATTCTTTGGGAATCTTGAAGAGAGTGCGGATATCGGAGATTTGGGACGAGGTGATGGTAGAACGTGTATGGAGGTGAGAGAACTCTTCAGAGGAGCGGTAGGCATCTCGAATCCTAAACTCAGCATCCTCCGAGCTAGGAAGGTTCAGAAGAGCGGTGTCAGTGGAGGCCTCCGGTAGTATGACCTCCAGGAGGTCGCCGGCGGTGACGGTGGTAGGCTCAGGGATGGGGATGATGCTGGAACCGGCCATTTTTTGTGAGAAATGGTGAAAATGATAAGTATAGAAGAAGGAAATAAGCAAAATTAGCACACAAAAGGCTGAATAAGTAGGGGAAAGTGATGAACACGGAGGAGCAGTATGTCGCCGGAAATCGCCTTGCCAGAAAATTTGAAATTAGAGGGATTGAGAAGGAAGAGTCAGTAAAGGGGATAAGGAATAGGGAGCTGGGTTTTTATAGGGTGTACGGCGCGGAACCCCAGGGCGGCTAATAAATGTTTAAGGTGGGTCCAGGCGTTAAAAGGTGTACAACGTTTCAAATATCTATAACAGACTGTTGGGCTTCCCTAGACATCCCATCATTAGCTGTCGCGACTTTCCAAGTCTCTAGTCATAAATGTGTTATAACCAGAGAATGGGGGGCAATGTTCGGGAGCGTTTTACCGACCCCCATATGGACCGAAAGCTTTCTGTCAGAAGGGTTTGAGAGACCGATGGGCCGAAGCCTGTGAAGGTGTTGGGGGCGTTCGGGTCGGTATCTGAGTCCTCCTGGGCTGGAGCTGAACATAATTTTGTGGTGTTCGGGGTCGGGTCTTTGAATCCTTTGGACCGAAACCCAGACCAGATCACAGGACCGACTGGGCCTGCACAGTGGGCTCTCCTACGTGTAGAGTCCTGGTACTTATTCATACGCATAAAAGTAAACTCCAAAGGTAGTGGTGGGATTGGATTCTACTTGCACCTTTTAAGGAGATTATGTTGGACCCAAGTTATGGTAACTACCATACGCGAGGAGTCCTAATCCGGCTGGGAGAAGGATTCTAAGAGGATGAGCTCTATAAATACAAGGCCTAGGTTAACATTATGAGGTAATACCTACTCTTGAGCACTAAGTACTTAGCCTCCATTGTTTACCCTTGTAACGATCCTGTTGCTCATTCTCACACCGGAGCTATCCCCCGGCGGCACAAGCCGTCAAGCTTCTGTGTGATCTGTTACTGTGCAGGTTCTAGCGCGTGGATTTTGTGATTGGACGCGCCGGCGAAACTTGGCGCTAACATATAGTATTTCATATTATTAACTCAATAATTGTCACAGTAACAACTGAATAGTATTTCCTATTATTAAATCAATAATTATCACACATATTATTGAAATGATATTATTAGATAGCATTATTGATAATGTCTAGAAAGTTTTGTCAAGGAAAGGGGTTAGGTTATATAATTGTGCGTCAGTAAGGAGAAATCCTTATTAGAAAGCATCCTCTTTTCTAGGATTGATCTGGTTATCAATATTGTGATTTATAATATTAATTAGGAATAATTATTGGAAGATTGAAGAGTTATAAATAATTGATTAAATAAAAATTATTGATAAATATGATAAGTAAATATTTGTTCAATTTTGATATAAATAGAGGAATTTTAGCGTGAGATATTTGTTGAAAGTTTGAAATATTTTTCTGTAGATTTATAATTATCTCCTTTGATAAAATATTCACTCAAATATATTATTATAATATATTATAATTTTATAAATTATAATTGTTTAAACGGTAATATTATAATAATATATATAATTTTCTGGAATGTGAATAAAAGTGGAGGTTATCATTTTGGTGTTGAATTTTCTTAGCCTTAAAGATTAGAATTCAAATTGGAATTGTATATCTTTTCTTTTAAGTTAACTAAACGTGTGGAAATTGTTATGTTCATTTTTTCCAACGTATCATGTTATCTATTCATTTTGTCAAACAAAGCATGCTCACTCAGTAGTTTGACCAGCTTTTGGGTGCCCTCTTTAACCCTATAAATAAGTTGCTTAGTTAAACAATAAAACTCACACCAGAATCAGAAAATTCTTTCTCTATAATATTGAGTGTATTTTTTGTGAGTATAAGAATATTTTGAGTGTTGATAACATTGCAAGATTTTCTCAACATAATCTCCGTTATTCCAGTCAGAACTACTTTCCTATTAATGTAAATGATATTATTTTTCTCGTAAATGATGTTATTTTCTGTCAATATTCGTAAAGGATATTATTTATACTCATAAGGGATATCATTTTCTTTCATATTCCATATTATGTAAGTGATATTATTTCATTTCATATTACTATTCATGAGTACTATTCATAATAGAATTTAATTTCCTTTTCTTTGTCCAAGTTATCTTTTATGAATCTTTTTCTTGAAATTGAATCCATGTTATAATCTTCATATTGACACTTTGGACATTATTGAACTCTGAATAAATTAAATTATAAATCTCTAATATTTATCATTGATCTCCCTTGATTCATTATTTATGTCATTGTCATAATTCTCAAACTTAAATTATGTTAAAAGTTATATTTGGCCCATAGTCCAAAGATGAACTGTTGATTGATATCTTTGGCCCGTAGTGCAAAGATGAACTGTTGATTGATATCTTTGGCCCGTAGTGCAAAGATGGACAGATGTTTGGCATGATCATGATTGATAATGATACAAATGAATATCTTTGGCCCATAGTACACATATAGATTATTGTTTGACATGATCATTGGTTTGACAGTTGAACATTTTTCGTCAGTAGTGCAAAGATAAACAATTGACTAGTATGATCATGACCACTGTTGTTACAAATTGATTGTCTTTGGTGTAGGGTGTAAAGAAGATATGATTATTGAGTGTCTTTATCCTTTGTGGCAAGGAAATTGAGTGAAAGTTCTATAAAGCCTTTGTGACAAGGAGATACTGTTGATTTACATGATTATAAACATGAATTGTGAATTTAACTATAATCTTTGGTGGTTCAGGTGAAGACAGGTGATGAAAGTTCTCTTTATCTTGGGTACAACAAAGAACTATTGATGGGTATTACAAGAATGAAATATTAATGATGGACTTTTAATTTGGAGGATATAGTAGACATTATGTTCTACTTGACTCTTCTAATGGATTGTTGATTTCGCTGTAATTATGGTTGAAAACTTTTATCATCTATTATATGTTATAAATATTTGATTTATTACTAATGAATGCTATTGATAATTTAATTATATTTAGTCATATTATTCTTTACTGGGCTATTTGTGCTCACCTTTTTACTTCGCAATTCCTTTCAGGTAATAAGAGTGTAGTTGGGTCGAGCGGGGATAAACTGAGGAATAGAGTGGTGGTATGTGACTGTTGAAGTTTCTCAATACATTAAAAAATAACATGACAATATGTAATTGTATTGAGAACTTAAAATGTGTGTGCCGTATTTTATACATCATTTAATAATTGATTTTGGTGAAAAAAATAGGGGGGGGGGTGAGAGCCCGACTTTGATATCCCCAAAAATGCACCCCATTAGAATTAGGAGGAAAAAATTGAACTGAGAACTTAAAGGGTGTGTTTCCACTATCATACTTGATGTCTAACCACATACAAATTCATGTTATCATAAGATATGGTTGTGTGCATCCACTTACTGACTATATCTATGAGCATTATCTATATAACCTTGGAGTATGGTTGGAATATAATCTTTAGTTTGAGACAGTGGAGATAATTATATGGCAATAAGATACACACCATTGGAATGAACATGATAGTAATCTTCTTGTTCTTCTTTGGGGTCTATTGGGTCAACCAATGTTAATTCTCAAGTCCTATGATATTTATTATAACTTAGATGCATAACCTCCCATGTATGAAGGCTTCCTTGAGAATTTTCTAATATTTTAATTCCTAAAACAGTTATCGACTGTACCTTTATATAAAGTATTATTGATCGGAGTGTGAGTACTTTTATTTGTATTCAAACTCACAACTTATGTGTTGTTATATTTTGTACGACAGATTAATAGTTGGAATAGAAAGATTTGTATTTGGATTTTGTGGTATGTATTTTGGCGACTCAAAATGGGCTGTGTGGACCTATTTTGGGGGCGTCACAGTTGGTATCAAATCTTAGGGATATAGTCTCTGGTAGAGATATAAGACTAGAACTAGGAGGGGAGAGACGGGTAAATTCCTTTGCTAGTGAGTGTCCTACCTAAGCTGAATTTTTTTATTTAATAAGTTGACAAATTGTGATATGTCAATTAACCTTTATTTTGAACTTGTATTCTGGAATGAAATCTGAAATTCAAGAGATGAGCAATGGAGAAATCATAATACAAAGGAAATAATCGAGAAGATAGAATCTAAAATAAAAACAAGGTATTCTCACCTTTTCAAAATATCATGTACATAAATTTTGGGGATGATATTTCATATGAAGGAGAGATTGTAAGACCACGAATTTTATAAAATGAAAGTATTAATTTTTTTATATTTCTATTAAGTAAATGTAACACTACAAAAATAAGGGCCATTGGTGACAAGATTATTGTCGATAGTAAAATCCCCGTCGAGAATAATGTTAATGCTGACGGGCTAGCCATTGCCAATGTATGATGTCAGTAATGGCCTTTTATTTGGCACCAGACATTCCTGGTGGAGGGAAAACTCATTGGCGACGGTAATAATTTGAACATCGACGGGAGCGCCGTCTGGAGTGATTCAATAGCGATGGGGTCATTATTGACGGGTTGCCGTCATGAATGAGTCATCTTATAATAAAAACCCTCGTCCGACGGCAACGACTCCTTTTATAAAATTTTCCTCTCTATATTTCTTTCCCTCCCAAATTCAGCCATTTTTGCTCTTTGATTTACCCATTGAATCTCAAATTCGCTCTTTTGATTCTCTAATTTGGTCAATAGAGTTCACCCATTTTCCCATTTCGTCCATTTCTCTCATCCCTGTTACAACCCCTCCCTTAACCATTTCACCGCTGCAATTGGGTGCGTCCGACCGTACCTCCGGCCAGTTCGCCGCAGCAACTTCAGAGGTTGCACCTTCACCTGTACAAGGATTGGGCTGGTTTGGTACTCTTATAAACATGTAAGATTTTTAGTTCGTATCTCCTCTCTATAATTGATTTTATCCGCTTGTTAATCTTTAATTTTTTGAGGGTATGTTGTTTAATTGTTTATATACATGATTAGTTTATTTAGGTTCAAGTTGGGGATTTAGTATGAAACTATATAATCATTCAGGGCAGAACTTCTGTTGAACTATATTTGGTTTACTATGATATTTGTATGTGTATGTTTTCAGCCCCATATGTACCGGGGGAAACATCTGTTATGTTTACTATTATGCAATTTATGCAATAACTTCTTCATAGATTATATTCATCATGTTACATGTTTGGTTGCTTGAGCCAGATATAAATGCCTGAAACATCTGTTATGTTTACTATTATGCCTGATATATACTCTACAAGCTAGAGCCGTAGAAAAATCAGATTACAAATTGAATTAATCTCATAGGGTATATCATATTTTTCCCTTGCAAGTAATTTTTAGGCCCTTTTTGTAACTTTTTTTAGTTTCTTGTTAATTACTTGTGTGAAAAAACGTCTTTCTTTAAATATTTTCTCATCAAATTTTCGAATTCACAAACAATTATTTTCATATGGACAAGATAACTACTTTTCCCTAGCCATCATATTTGGCGAATATTAGAACTTAATTTGATATTTTTGGTGATTATATAAGTTATTACTCATTCCAATTCACACACAAAAAATCTTATTTAATTATATTGTTTTTAGTCTAAATGTGAAATTCTAAATTTCAAAATTGATGTAAATTAATTTTTTAGATTAAATGTCTTGCTAAAGATTTTAGAATTTTTTAAGTTACATGTCTTGTTATAGATTTAGAATGAAAACATTGATATCACCGTATTTGCAGAATTCAAAATAATATCAATTAGCTTCATTATATTTCATTTTCTTCAACAAGTTTTTGCTTTTATAAATGACTAAAAATTAATAAAAAGAAAATGATCAGCTTGATTACAATAAAAGAATTCGAGACAACCTTCATGAAGGTCAAATTGTTTGAACGGAAGAAAGTGACTTTAAATATATTTAATAAACAAATGATTTTCCTAATTAAGTGGTATGTCCTTCCGGTTTCAAACACAAGATAATATTATTGAGCAATTTAATATGTGATGTCATGTGATGTATTGAGCAATTGTGTTATGGAATAACAAAAAATGATGTGTGTAGTTTACATTTTAATAAGCTAATGAAGTGTGTGTATTGCGTGTTTCTTATCTAGTTTAAGGACTGTCATTCTTTTCTTTGTAATACTCCAATGAGAATATTGTTTTAATAATCAAACTTATCATTGTGATTATTGCATTTGCATATTATTCCATATAGTTTAGGAAGCTTAGAAATCCGTTCGAGATTCACTTAATAAAAGTGAATCTCGAATAATTAGTCCCATTTGGGACAGTTCCTGAATGTTTCAATCCGACTTAGGTCGGTGTTAACTGGCTTGAGAATGCCTTTATATTTTAAGAATTTTCAGTGAATATCTCTTGATGTTCTTTGGGTACCTATTTAGGCTTCGACATGGTAGTCTATTTCGTGTACTTGAAGACCATGGGGAGGTGCTGCCGAAATTTCCTAAAATATAAAGATGTGTTCATGTTGTTGGCATTAGGTGGGGCTACTTATTCGGGAATGAGATAGAAGCCTGACCAATTAGAGTGGAGATGAAGTTACGACGCTCATATGTATGCATAAACATTAACCCTCCTATTAGTGTTTTTTGTTCGTCATATATAGCACCCCATAGTGCATAGACCAAGATGTCTGTTGATCGAAGTTGGATGGAATGTAGGGTAGTCACTGATAAGAGTGGGCTTAGCTCTGAGTACTATAGTGGGGTTGAACAGTTTCTCAATTTCGCGTTTGAGCAAGTCAGCGGTAATGAGATCAGATGTCCTTGTAAGAGGTGGGTGAATGAAGTGTTGAAGGAAAGGAGTGATGTCATGTATAACTTATTTGCGTATGGGTTCAAGCAGGGTTATACAACATGGATCTATCATGGGGAAACCTAGTTGGATGAACATGGATCAAAATCGGAATCCAGAGGTGAAGAAACCTTTGACTGTACTAACATGATAGTCAAAACTGTTGGTTCATACTTATAGTGGAATAAAGACAGGGATGACGGTAGCATTGAGCAAGAGCCAAATGACGAGGCTAAAGATTTCTATGAGTTATTGCATGAAGCAGCGACACCACTATATGATGGGCACGAAAAGCACACTGTCTTATCTGCAGTGATATAGTTTTTACACTTCAAGAACGGGAATGATTGTAACGGGAAAGGTTTTAATGAATTGCTAAACATTGTGAAGGAGTGCTTACCTGTAGGCAATAAGTTACCGGAGACGTACTATGATGTGAAGAAAATGGTCAAAAGGCTCAATCTAGGGTATGATAAGATTGATGCTTATGAGAATGATTATATGTTGTATTACGGCGATGTCAATAAAGATTAGAGATATTATGTGATTTTTGCGGCACAAGTAGATACTGTGAATAACGCAAGAAAAAGGGAAAAGATGTGCCGAGAAGGATCTTACATTACTTTCCCATTGCGCCGAGGCTTCAGCGCTTGTTCATGTCAACACATACCGCCGAGTATATGAGGTGGCACTCTACGCGCGACATATTCGAAGGTCAAATGGCGCACTCGGCAGATGGGCTTGAGTGGAAAAATTTTGATAAAAAACACCCCTCGTTTACTGAAGAGGTTCGGAATGTTAGGCTTGGACTTGCTACGAATGGGTTTAATCCGTTTAATGGGCCTTACACTAAGCCCTACTCAACTTGGCAAGTGATTATTGTTGTGTATAACCTCCTGCCTTCGATGTGTATGAAAGATCCCTACATGTTCATGCCTTTACTATTTTCAAGTGATAAGAGTCTGAGTAAAGACATCAATGTATACCTCAGGCCGTTAGTTGATGAGTTGAAGATGTTGTGGGATACAGGGGTTCAAACTTATGATGTATCTCCTAAACAGAACTTTGACATGAAGGCAACTTTACTGTGGACCATAAATGACTTCTCGACATTAGGAATGATTAATGAATGGTCAACTCACGGGGGCTTGTCATGTCCCGTGTTCATGGGGTCGGTTAAAGCTATGCGGCTCAAACATGGGGGGGGGGAATGAGTTTCTTTGCAACATCCAGACTATTTTTACAGATTGAACATCGTTATCGACGGATGAGTAGATAATTCAATCGAAAACAGAGAATCCTTAAGTACTTGGTCGTCTTTCTGGGACAGCAATGTTGAGTTGGATTACTCACTTGAATTTTCCACCTCTAGGGAAGAACCACATATTAGAGCGAGCTTATGGCTACAACAAGGCTCACAACTGGACACATAGATCCATGTTCTTTGACCTGCCTCATTGGGCTACACTATGCATCCGTCATTGTTTAGATCTGATGCATACTGAGAAGAACATATTTGATAACATTTTTTATACATTCTTAGATGCCAGTGGTAGAATAAAAGACAACAACAAGTCGAGGCTTGATTTGGTAGAAATGAACATTAAGGAACATCCTGTGGCTGTATTAGGAGGGTAGTAAGACGGTAACGCCTAAAGCTGATTATACTTTGACCAGGGAAAAATTGCTATTGATGTGTAATTGAATCAGTGGACACTGAAGCTCCCAGATGGATATTCTTCGAATATAGCAAGGTGTTGTAATGTCGAAGACCTGAAGTTTTGGGGTCATTAAAATCATGATTGTCATGTATCCATGTAGAAGTTGATCCCCGTGGAATTTATTGACTTGTTACTGAAATGTGTGGTTGAAGCACTGACAGTGCTTTCTAATTTCTTTAGAGATCTATCTGTAAAGGAGCTCCAACTCAAAGACATAGATAAAATGGAGATGCAGATAGTGGAAATAATGTGCAAGTTAGAAATGATCTTCCCTCCATCATTTTTTGATTCAATGGAACATTTGTCTATTCACTTGTCATACGAAGCTAAGTTTGGCGGTCTCATGCAATATAGATGGATGTATCCATTCGAGAGGTAATGACATTATTATTTTTAATACGCTGAAATTTTATTCTTGTTTACTAATGTATAAATGCATATATAACACATAGGTATATGCGACCTCTAAAACAAAAGGTGAAGAACAGAGCCCGTGTAGAGGAGGCAATTGCTGAGAGTTATGTTATGGAGGAACTTGTTAATTTCCGCTCGTTGTACTTTGAGCCAAATGTTTAAAAGAGGCACAATCGCTAATGTCAGAATGAGGCTGTCACACATGAGGAAAATGGAGAATTAACGTCCTTTAGTCATCCTGTACAACCATTCGACGGGAAAAAAGGCAATTCTTGACCGATAGTGAGTATACAGCTATACATTGTATTTACTTGTCAACATAAACGAAGTATCACTATACATTAAGTAAGTAGCCATAACTATATATGTCTTGTGTTACTGCTATAAGTTCCTTCCATACACATTAAGTATATAATTGTATTGTAGTCAATATGATGCGGAGATACGTGAAGCAAATCCGATTATATCAGACGGGGATTTGAAAATTTTGAGGAATAGAGAATTTGTGCAATAGTTTAAAGATCGTGTAAGTCTAACTAATTAACAACTCAATGAATCTACCATAATAGAAATAATCTTATGGCGTAATTAACTTTGAAGACTTCTTAGTCTACCCCTAGAGCGTGAAATCAAATTTTGTATTGACCCCAATATAAAACCCATTTCTAAAACCCTCAAATATTTTCATCACCTAAAATGATCGTATAATGTGCCAAAGACGTTGGCTCGAGCTGTTGATGATTATGATCATACCATTCAATACCATCGTTGAAAAAGCAAACATGGTAGCTAACGCGTTGAGTAGAAGATCGTATGCGGTTACAAGTGCGAATATACGAACCCACATGAAGATAACGAATATACGAGTAGAATTGACTTTAATCGATAAAGTTAAAGTCGCTCAAGCTACACACCCAGAGCTGATGAATTTAAGAATTAAGAAGGTTCAAGAGGGCGTTATTCTAGAAGCAAGAATCAACGAAGAGAGGAAATCTCAACCCTCGATTCAATTGGCCCATTTAAAATCCTCGATCGAGTAGGAACTGTGGCTTATAGACTTATTTTATCGCCAAGTATATCGCGTGTTCATAACATTTTTAACGTATCGATGTTACGTAAATATGTGAACGGCCCGAACCACATTATTAATTTAGAACCGGACGAGATAGCGGATGATTTAACGTTTGAGGAGATACGTGTTAAAATCTTGGATAAGAAGAATCGTATTCAACACTTAAAGGTTATACCTCAAGAGTTAGAATTTGAAATGAAGTCGAGGTATCCTCACCTGTTCAGCACACCAGGTACACACGTAAATTTCGAGGGAGAAATTCCATAAGGAGGGGAGATTGTGAGACCCCGGATTTTACGAATAAATATTTAATTTTCTCGAAATAATTTTTTTTAATATTATGGTGTGGATTTGATGTAATGTTATAGTTGTGGGTAATATTTACAAATTTTGCAAAGTAAGAAAGTGGTTATATAATATTCGATTGGTTGAGGAATATTATTTTTTGTCAGGGAATATCCGTACGACGGTACAATCATTGGTGGAACCCACAACGAAATTATTGTCTGATTGAGAAAATGACAAAAATATTTTATGGAAATAACGGCGGAAGTTTTACCGTTAACTGTTGAAACACCCGGTGTTAAAAGTACAGTAATACGCGTGGTTACATAGTAGCACACTGTATTGATTATTGATGTTTACGTGATAAATCACTCAGTTTTATTTTATTGATATTATTAATGTAATAAAACAGAATACTTTTATAAAGTTATTCTATAAATAGAATATATTATATTCTATTATACATAGTGTTGCATAGTGTCTGCATAGTATTTTGCATAGTAAAATCTTTTTATATAAAACAGAATGCTTTTATAAAGTTATTCTATAAATTGAATATATTATATTCTATTATGCATAGTGTTGCATAGTGTCTGCATAGTAAAATCTTTTTTATATAAAACAAAATACTTTTATAAAGTTGTCTATTTTATTAGACAATAATTAGAATATATTAGATTTTGTTATGTATAGTGTTTAATAGTGTCTGTATAGTGTTTGCATAGTAAAATCTTTTATAAAGTTATTCGTTTTATTAGATTATAAATAGAATATATTATATTTTATTTAAAAGATTTTACTTTAAATATGGACCATCAGATTAAAGTAAATCAATCTGGACCGTTCATGAGTTAGTTACTATGCAGTCCATTTTTCTATAAATAGAAGCTCATTCATTCATTATTTCTTATGAATTCACTGAAACTCTAGAGAGAGAAAATATAGAGAGAAAGAAGAAAAGTGTTCTGCTACTTCACTACTTCTATATTCAGTACTCTTCTTTCTAAGGTAGGGAATATTATTTGTTGTACTCATAAGGGGTATTCTTTCTTTCTTATTCATGAAGAGAACTTCTGTTATTCCATTCTTTATTATTCTGTTGGAATAACCTGTATACGCGGGATACCCTATACTTGGTGAAATTCTTCTATTATTTCATTCTTTATTATTTTGTTGGAATATCCTGTCTGTTCATTTTATGCCGGACCTGCTTCCGTCTTTATTATTATTCTGTTGGAATATCATGTCTGTGCGTTTTACGTCGGACCTGGTTTCGTCTTTATTGGTATTCTATTGGAATAACCTATCTATGCAAAGTACCGCATGCATGGTGATTTCTGTTATTATTCCATTCTTTATTATTCTATTGGAACATCATGTCTGTGCTTTACACATGACCTGGTTCCGTTAATTATTATTCTGTTGGAATAACCTGTCTATGGGAAGTACCGCATGCATGGTGATTTCTTTTGTTATTCCATTCTTTATTATACTCAGTTGGTTAAAACTTTGACTTCTATACTCTATGAAATTAGTGGAATATCCTTGATATTTGCGCTTCATCCAGTATCTTTTCATGGAAATATTCTTCTGAGCATTCTTGAATTTTACTCTACAAAGCAGTATTATGTTGACAAATTGGACGTTATTAGTTCCTGGATAAAATTAATTCTTGAACTTGTTTTATTGAATTCTTATATCATTGTCATCATCCTCATGCTTATATTTTGTTGAAAGTCATCTGTGGCCTGTAGTGCATAGATGGACTTGGTATGATTATGACCAGGGATTATTCGGTGTAATCATGACCGTAATATTACAAATGATGTGAAAAAAGTCCTCATTGGCCCGTAGTTCATTGATGGCCAGTTTTTTGTATGATTATGGCTATGGATTCTCTTCGACCAAGGGTGCAAAGATGAATTGTTTTATGGCATGATCAGGACCGTTGATGAAAACATGATTATCTTTAGCCGTAGTGCATGGATAATTCGTGGTCGTGATACTAAAGAATATCCTTGGCCGTAGTGCAGGGGTGATTCGATGATGTGGATTATTTATTAAGCTGAGTCCCAGCGATAAAAGTGATGAAAAACCTTTAAATCATAAAAGATAGCAGATTTTATTCTCTACTTGACTCTTTTAATGGATTCCTTGTTCCGCTGCAGTTAAATTTTATGTTTGTTATATTGTATCAGTTTAACATTGTTTAATATTAATGATAATTTATTTTGCATTATCTTAGTCATAATATTTCTTACTGGGCTAGTTGAGCTCACCCTTTCTTTCACTGTTCTCTTAAGGAAATAAGAATATAGTTGGGACTGAGTCAGGGAACGGAGTGATGGACCAGATGATAGTATTAGTAGTCCTCACTATTCTGTTAAATAGTGTGACAATAAATGTAATGAGGAGTTATTCTGAGAGTGGATATTATCTAGAAGACAATATTTATATTCAAACTCACAGTTTATGTTTTGTCGTATTGTACACGACAGTTGTATTATTAAGTTGTATTTAATTTCTGTACCATGTATGTGGCGACTCAAGATGGGTGATGTATACCTATTTTGGGGGCGTCACAAATATCCTGTCTGTGCGTTTTACGCCGGACCTGGTTCCATTCTTTATTATTTTGTTGGAATATCATGTCTGTGCGTTTTATGCCGGACCTGGTTCCATTCTTTATTATTCTGTTGGAATAACCTGTCTATGCGAAGTACCGCATGCATGGTGATTTCTTTTGTTATTCCATTCTTTATTATACTCAGTTGGTTAAAGTTTTGACTTCTATACTCCATGAAATTAATGGAATATCCTTGATATTTGCGCTTCATCCAGTATCTTTTTATGGAAATATTCTTTTGAGCATTCTTGAATTTTACTTTACAAAGAAGTATCATGTTGATAATTTGGACGTTATTAGTTCCTGAATAAATTAATTCTTGAACTTGTTTTATTGAATTCTTATATCATTGTCATCATCCTCATGTTTATATTTTTTTGAAAGTCATCTGTGGCCAGTAGTGCATAGATGGACTTGGTATGATTATGACCATGGATTATTCGTTGTAATCATGACCGTAATGTTACAATTGATATGGTAAAACTCCTCATTGGCCCGTAGTGCATTGATGGAAAGTTATTGACATGATCATGACCATTAATGAATACACAAATATTCTTGGCCGGTACTGCATGGATAATTATGGTCGTGATTCTAAAGAATATCCTTGGCCGTAGTGCAGGGGTGATTCGATGATGTGGATTATTTATTAAGCTGAGTCTCAGCGATTAAAGTCGTGAAAAACCTTTTAAATCATAGAAGATAGTAGATTTTATTCTCTACTTAACTCTTCTAATGGATTGCTTATTTTCGCTGCAGTTAAACTTGATGTTTGTTATATTGTATCAGTTTAACACTGTTTAAGGCGAATGATAATTTATTCTGCATTATCTTAGTCATAATATTTCTTACTGGGCTAGTTGAGCTCACCCTTTCTTTCACTGTTCTCTTAAGGAAATAAGAATATAGTTGGGACGAGTCGGGGAACGGAGTGATGAACCAGATGATAGTATTAGTAGTCCTCACTATTCTGTTAAATAGTGTGACAATAAATGTAATGAGGACTTATTCTGAGAGTGGATATTGTCTAGAAGACAGTATTTGTATTAAAACTCACAGCTCTCATATTGTATATTAAAGATTGTATTTGTATTCTGTACCATGTATTTGGCGACTCAGAATAGGTGATGTATACCTATTTTGGGGGCGACACATTAACAATGTCTAGAAGTTCTGTCAAGGAGAGGTTTGGTCACCTAATTGAGCACCAATGAGGAGAAATCCTTATTGGAAAGCCTCCTCTTTCCTGGGAACGACCTGGTCGATTAATATTGTGAATTATAATAATGATGATGAGTTTTGTTTTATTAGTATTATTAATGTAATAAAATAGAAAAGCTTTTTATATAAAACAAAATACTTTTATAAAGTTATTCGTTTTATTAGACTAATAATAAAATATTTTTATATAAAACAGAATACTTTTATAAAGTTATCTATTTTATTAGACAATAATTGAAATATATTATATTTTATTATGCATAGTGTTTGTATAGTGCCTGCATAGTATTTGCATAGTAAAATCTTTTTATATAAAACAGAATACTTTTATAAAGTTATTCGTTTTATTAGATTATAAATAGATTATATTATATTTTATTGTAAACCAATCTGGACCGTCCGTTTAAAGTAAATCAATTCGGACCGTTCATGAATTAGTTACTATGCAGTCCATTCTTCTATAAATAGAAGCTCATTCCTTCATTATTTCTTACGAATTCACTGAAACTCTAGAGAGAGAAACTATAGAGAGAGTTCTTCTTCTATAATCTTGAGTATATTTCTTTAGAGTTTAAGAAAGCTTTGATCGTAGTGCAAGTTTTCTTTGAGTATATTCTCCCCCTACCAGTCAAAATACCCTTCTTTTACGGTAAGGGATGTTATTTGTTGTACTCGTTAGGGGTATTCCTTCTTTCTTATTGGTGAAATTATTTTGTTATTCCATTCTTTATTATTCTATTGGAATAACCTGTATACGCGGGATACCCTATACTTGGTGAAATTCTTCTGTTATTCCATTATTTATTATTCTGTTGGAACATCATGTCTGTACGTTTACACATGACCTGGTTCCGTTGTTTATTATTCTGTTGGAACATCCTGTCTGTGCGTTTACGCATGACCTGGTTCCATTATTTATTATTCTGTTGGAATATCCTGTTTGTACTTTTACGCATGACTTGGTTCCATTATTTATTATTCTGTTGGAATATCATGTCTGTGCGTTTACGCATGACCTGGTTTCATTATTTATTATTCTATAGGAATATCCTGTCTGTGCGGTCTATCGCATGCCTGGTGATTTCTTTTGTTATTCCATTCTTTATTATACTCAGTTGGTTAAAGTTTTGACTTCTATACTCTATGAAATTAGTGGAATATCCTTGATATTTGCGCTTCATCCAGTAATCTTTCTATGGAAATATTCTTCTGAGCATTCTTGAGTGTTACTCTACAAAGAAGTATCATGTTGACAATTTGGACATTATTAGTTCCTGGATAAATTAATTCTTGAACTTGTTTTATTGAATTATTATATCATTATCATCATCCTCATGTTTATATTATGTTGAAAGTCATATGTGGCCTGTAGTGCATAGATGGACTTGGTATGATTATGACCAGGGATTATTCAGTGTAATCATGACCGTAATGTTACAAATGATATGGAAAAAGTCCTCATTGACCCGTAGTGCATTGATGGACAGTTGTTGGCAAGATCATGACCATTGATGAATACACGAATATCCTTAGCTGTGGTGCATTGATAATTTGTGGTTGTGATACTAATGAATATCCTTGGTCGTAGTGCAGGGATGATGTGGATTATTTATTAAGCTGAGTCTCAGCGATAAAAGTCATGAAAAACCTTTGACATCATAGAAGATAGTAGATTTTATTCTCTACTTGACTCTTCTAATGGATTGCTTGTTCCGCTGCAGTTAAACTTGATGTTTGTTATATTTTATTAGTTTAACACTGTTGAAGGCTAATGATAATTTATTCTACATTATCTTAGTCATAATATTTCTTACTGGGCTAGTTGAGCTCACCCTTTTGCTTTCATTGTTCTCTTCAGGAAATGAGAACGTAGCAGGGACTAGTCGGAGAACAGAGTGATGATCTAGATAATAGCATTAGTAGTCCTCACTATTCTATAAAATAGTGTGATAATAAATGTAATGAGGACCCCATTGAGTTTGTATATTGTCCAAATGACAATATTTGTATTAAAACTCACAGCATATGTTTAGTCGTATTTTACACGACTGTTGTATTTGAATTTTGTACCATGTATTTGGCGACTCAGAATAGGTGATGTATACCAATTTTGGGGGGCGTCACAAAAATTATGGGTGGGACCCACTTTTATTTTTTTTAAACATGTGGGCTGCAAAAAAATTTCAGAAATGGCATGTTGGTCTTGGTCATTAGCATGAGTAGAATTGGTATAATAATAATAATATTTTATTATTTAGTCTGCTTTGGCGTTCTAGCATTTTCCTATAAATAGGGTGCTTAGTTAAAATTAAAAATCGCACCAGAAACAAGTTTTTTATCTCTCTATATATATTATCGAGCGTATTTTGTGAGTATTTAGATACTTTGAGAGTTGCTATTCAGTGCAAGTTTCTTTCGGCTTTACATCCAATATTCTGATCAGAAGTACTCTTATTTTGAGGTAAGGAATGTTATTTTTTTCGTAAATGATATTATTTTCTTCAATATCATTATGTCAAAATATTGATATGAATTTTATTATGGAATTTCTTTCTTTTTGTGTCGGGATACGGCACTATTCACATATATGACATTATTCACCGAAAAATAAAATTTTCTCTTTTTTGTCCAAGATTATGGTTACTATATTCACATATTATGGTTACTATATTTGATTGTATCCATTTTTTGATCTTTATTTTTAAATTCTGCTTCATAATTGGTTATTATGGAGTATTACTGAACTTAGATAAACTGTAATACGAATCCCTAATATTTGTCATTTTGTCTCATTGGATTCGTTTTCTTTAAGATATTTTTCATCATCCTCAGTCCTAAATGATGATATTACTGAATATCTTTGGCCTGTAGTACAAAGATGAATGATTAACTGATGAATATCTATGGCCCGTAGTGCAAAGATGAACAGGTGTTGAGATGAACATGACCAACTGGTGATACAAATGAATATCTTTGGCCTGTAGTGCAAAGATGAATATTTGATTCAAGATGTATATTAATTTATGTTACAGGGATAAAATATTGATGATGGACTTTTAAATCATAGAAGATAGTAGAATTCATTCTCTCCTTGACTCTTCTAATGGATTATTGTTTCCGCTGCAGTTGTTGATCTAAAACTTGTTGTCTATTATGTTCTATCAGATTTTTCTCTGTTGAAGACTAATGATAATTTATTGTATATTATCTTAGTCATAATATTCTTTACGGTGCTAGTTGAGCTCACCCTTTTCCTTTTTATTCAATTTTTTCTTCTCAGGAGGTGAGAACATAGCAGGAACTAGCCGGGGTATGGAGTGATGGTTCAGGATAGTTGTTTTAGTAGTCTTGACTATTTTGTAAAATAGTGTATCAATAATTGTAATGAGGACTCCTTTTGAGTTTGTATACTATCTATTAGACAATATTTCTATTCAAACTCACAGTATGTGTGTTGTCGTATTTTGTACGACAATTGTATTACTAAAGTTGTATTTGTTTCTGAACCATGTATTTGGCGACTCAGAATGGGTGATGTATACCTATTTTGGAGGCATCACAGTTGGTATCAGAGCTTAGGGATATGGTCTCTGGCGGAGATCGGGGAATAGAACTAGGAGGGGAGAGACGAGTAATCATTCGCTAATGTGTCATACCTAAGCTTATTTGTTTGGTCGGTCATAATATAAGGATATTACGTGGCATGTTAATTTCTTTAATTAACCCTTCTTTTGTGGCAGTATTTGAGAATGACAGCTAGAAATATTAACAATAGAGTGAATGAGACCGTGGAGACACCTTTAATCACCACCCAGGGGAACGTGCAACAGGAAGGAAATATTCCTCTTGTAAATAACACTACCGAACAAATAATGAATGATAGGATGTTTAAAAGCTTTTTACAGTTCATGCAAAACCAGACGAGGGAGACTCGTGTACAAAATATGGGTGGAAATGATAGCAACGCGCGGCATGTCACAGCAAAGCAGTTCAAAGAGTTGGAACCACCAGAATATGCAGGAAAGCCGGATCCGATTAAGGCAGAAACGTGGGTCAAGCAAATTAACAAGATATTCGATGTCTTAGGATGCACAGAGGAACAGAAGATTCCATTCGCCACCTTTATGTTCCGTGATGAGGCAGATTACTGGTGGGAGTCTGTGAAGCGTACCCAGCCAGCCGCACTCAACATGTCTTGGGAAACGTTTCAGAAACTGCTTAATGACAAATACTTTCCTGAAAGGTACAAAACTGTTTCTGAGAGGTCTAAAACCCGAGATTCGACAATATCTTATCTCTCATAAATTTTCTTTATATTCAGATGTTGTAAACAGGGCTCAATTATTAGAGCAAGATAATGAGTATGATCAACCGAGGGACCACAACCAGGGTCATACCGGTGGTAGCAGTCATCGGAGCAATGACAACTAGCGGGGAGGAAAACATTCGTACAAAAGCGGTAACCACTCTGGTGGTAATCGTGGTCATGATGGTAGAAGAAGCGAGTCGGGGGGAGATTTCAAAAAGAGAAGTTACAACAATGATAACGTGAAGACGTCAGCACAAACAACAGCTGTTTCTAGGGGAGGAGAACGAGCATCGGTCATTTGTTATAAATGCGGGAAAGAGGGACACATCAGCCCAAACTGCCCACAATAATCCAAGGTGTGTTATAACTGTGGAAAGGAAGATCATATAGCTAGAGATTGTCTAGTTGCGAAAACAAGTTCAACGGGGATGGTGACTCCAAAGGCTATCCCGGACAAGTCAAAGTTGGTGGTTCGTGGAAGAGCGTTTGTCGTGTCTGCCCACAATGCAAGGAACTCGAACGAGGTGATCACGGGTAATCTAATCATAAACTCTTGCGAAGTTTATACCTTAGTAGATACCGGTTCTACCCATTCTTTTATCTCTCCTGCTTGTGCTCAACGTTTGAACTTGACTCCGGAGAAATTAGACCTTTGACTTATCTGTTGAGACTCCGTTAGGAGAAACTTTCATTACATTTACTGTTTATAAATCTTGCTTGATTCAAGTTGGAACTATCACATTACCTACCGATATTATTTTGTTGAAAATACTTGCATTTGATGTGATTTTAGGGATTGATTAGTTAACCACTCATCATGCTAAAATTGATTGTTTTCGAAAGGTTGTTAGTTTTCATATTCCTAACCAACCTGTTGTGAGAATTCAAACAAACAAACCACTAAAGTCAATCACTGTCATATCAAGCCAAAAAGCTATTCGTTTATTGAAAAACGGATGTCAAGCTTTCTTAGCCCATGTCTCGAACTTGATCAAAAACACGTCAGATTTGAATACTATTTCTATTGTTAGTGAATTACTGACGTATTTCCTGAAGAACTTCTCGATCTACCCCTAGAACGTGAAGTTGAATTCTTTATTGACCTCGAACCTGGTACAAAGCCCATTTCTAAAATCCCATATAGAATGGCTCATATTGAACTTCAGGAGTTAAAGGTCCAACTTCAGGAGTTGTTGGACATCGGTTTCATTCGTCCTATTACATCTCCTTGGGGTGCTCTTGTTTTATTCGTAAAGAAGAAAGATGGTAGTATGCGACTTTGTATCGACTACCAGGAATTGAACCATGTCACCATCAAGAATATGTATCCGCTACCTCGCATTGATGACCTGTTTGACCAGTTGCAAGGAGCACAATTCTCTTCAAAGATCGATCTTTGTTCTGGATATCATCAGCCGAAGATTAAAAATGAGGATATTCCGAAGACTGCTTTCAAAACTCGGGCATTATGAATTCTTAGTCATGTCGTTTGGATTGACTAATGCTCCTGTGACACCCCCAAATCTCGGTACTTCATTACCTCAAGATTTGGTGTTCACATAATCAAAATATTCATTTATAACTACCCAATCATAAATAAAATTGAATAATAAACCTGCCCATATAAGAATTACATAAAATAAAATCTCCCAGGTTATCTAACCTTTACAAACAATCATTCATGCGGAAAATTTAAATAAACTTCATTACATTCTTTAAACCAAAGTCTGATAATAAAACTATCAAAACTATTACAAGTCTTCAGTACTTGTTCATCTTTCCCTTTCCTTTACTGGTGCTAGGTACGTCACCCTTTCCATCTTTAGCTGTAAGGATTTTACAGGCAAGAGTGAGAAAATAAGGCTCACTTGAAATAACAATGAATAACTTTTACATTCTCTGCCCATTCAGGGGCTCAATAGAACTGAACAATAGGTTTTATTAACATCTTAAACATTCTTTGCCCATTCATGGGCTTAATAGAACTAAATAATAAGTCCTATTAACATCTTAACATTCACTGAGGGTCTAATGACCACGAACCTTGTCCACAGTTATAAGTAATTTTTCAACTTAAACTTTTACAGTCATACAACCATAATGACTTTAAGGTACTTAGGGGGATCAACCCTTTGTACCTTCGTACATGTATTGTATACAAACAATTCAGCGCAAAGTACAAAACTAAGCGTAACCCCTATATATAGGGTTGTTCATCTCAGTATTTTGAGTACAAGTCCGTCCCAAAGATAGTTTGGTTTGGATACACTTCAAGGTCATTTGGAATTCAACGGACATCAACTAAGGATTAGTTGAATGAAAGATAATAACACTATGTTATTGAATAATCATAACTGAATAAATATTTTGTTCTAAGTTCATGCTTTAGGGATAATCTAATAGCATAACTATTGAATAACACATCATACCTTGCTTTGAATAACATTAAGCTAAGGTTACATCTTAGAATTTAATATCAATCATGCACAACAAATAATAACTTGAACGATAAACTAAAGGTACTTGCATGCTAATATAACAAGTTTAGAGTTAAGAAAACTTGCATAATCATAGTAACTATCTCAACGAAAGTGTGGAGATGGGAAACTTGTATCATCATGAATAACTAGATACAATGAAGTTGCTTAATGGAAATACTTTACTCAATAAAATATAGCATATGAAATTTGCATAACGAAGCTTTAGAATTAGAAAACTTGCTTAAACACAACAAACTAACTCAACGAGAGTATGGAGTTAGAGAACTTGCTTAATGTAAAAAGATAGGTTTAGAAACTTGCACAATTATAAAAGTAGAGTTAGAGAACTTTCCTCGTGCGTAGGTTAAATAATTACTATTCACGTTCACCCCAAGTCTTACACATACCATAGGTATTGACAATACACATTAGTTACACTAACATTACTATCTTGCCGACGGCGAGCGACGGGAGGCAGGGGTGACGACCCATACGACGACGGGAAGGGCGACGGACAGTGCCGTCGCCAATGACCTCATTGCCGACGGCAATAGGGTCATTGGCGACGGCATGTGTCGTCGGTAATGACCTATTTTTTTGTAGTTTTTATGAGTTACTTTATTACTCTTAGTATAGAAACTAACTAAGTTTAAGTTTAAACAACATCACATCTTTTCATGAACATTACTTTTTAGCTTTATTACAACTACTTAAGTGATCATGTCATTACACCACATGCACATTAACAACTTGATACAACATCATATTACATGTCCAACATGTTATTATTAAGTTATACTAATACCCAAAGGGTTGCACTTGCATTCGTTCATCCCGACGCCCTCTGATTGGCTCCAAATACACAACAGTCCTAAATATGGCCATTTTGACTACTGTTACAGACCTCAAATTAAAATACTTAAAGCATGAAAGTTGTAGGTCTATTCGTTCTCATTCCGGATCATCTTGAATCAACTCAATAGGAGTTCGTATGAGAAAGTTATGGCCATTTTACTACAGGAGGTCAAAACTGTCTGTCCCAAACCACTTTTCCAGCGCTGGGGCGTGAGATAGTGGCGCCGGGGTGCGAAACAACATGTATAACTAATATAAACTAGACATAATTGCTAACAATTATCCATATACCAATTTTCAATAATTGAACAACAAATTTAAAAGACTTAAATCACTAAAATAATATTTGGTTAAAACTCAAAACTCCATTGTTGATATCTAAAGTACAGTGAACGAAATTTTCACTGTTATCAACCAAATTTGATTCCTTTGAAATACAAGTATACCAACATATAACAAATTAACATGAATAGTTCAATTCCTCAGTTAGCATACATAACTTTTGATATTTCTACAAAACCTATATTCGTATATATATACTTCACTGAACAAATCAATTTCTTCCTTTAGCCTATATATATATATATATATATATATATATATATATATATATATATATATATATATATATATATATATATATACAGATACACATGCTAGTGACAACAATTGCAACTGTACACATACATACTTCTCTAACCAATTATACAAACATAGTTTTACAGAGAGTTTTGTAAAAATCTTATACACCGTAAAGTTGAAGAACACAGAGACATTAGGCATCATGAAACCACAAATATATATATATATATATATATATATATATATATATATATGTACATAAATTAAGGTTAGAGAAACCCACCTTTTTGCTTGCTTACGAATCTTTGTTAACGGACTTGCTTTGAAAATCACGTTCTCTCTCAAACTCTGAACTTCTATCTTTTTCTCAAAACTCTCTCTAGCCCTTCTTTCTTTTCTCAGTAATAATTTAGACTACTAACCACGTAGCTCAACTGATATCCAATACGCGTAACATAAAACAGACATGGCCATAATAAGCCTAATTAATAATAACATCAGTTATAAAAATATATAACGTACCATTTATAAATATATATATATATATATATATTATTTAGTTTATTTTATAAATAATTTAAATTTCAAAAATCCAAAAGCCATAGGGCTTTATTTGGCAAATCCCTTTAAAATAAAATAGTTTATATCCTTAAGCTTTGTTTGGGTAAAACTAAATTAAAATTATTTTAATTTATTTTAATAACTCTTTATAACATAGTTATTTGTCACTCTTTATGAAATAACAATTTATTAAATAAATTACTTAATCACATAACTCAATCCACATAACACATTAACTATTTAACAAATAAATAATTAACTAATCACATTAATTATTTAGCAAATAAATAATTAACTAAATCAACTCAATCAATTTAAACAATTACTTATTCAATAATAAACACATCCAATAAATATTTATATAAATCAATAAATATTTATAACTTACATTTAAAAAAATCTGGAATGTTACATCATTCCCCTCTTATAAGGATTATGTCCCCAGAATCACAACTCAAACAACACATTCATTACATTCTTTCCAACTTATAAAGATTCTGTCCCCAGAATTGAAGACACGGATTAAACAAATAACTCAGGGTTCTCGTTCATCATTTTCTCTTCGAGTTCCCACGTTGCTTCTTCAGCATTGTGGTTTCTCTATATCACATTCACAGAAGGTATGACTTTATTCCTAAGCACTTGTTCTCTCCTGTTGGCTATCTGGATAGGAACCTCTTCATAAGACAAATCTTTCTCAAACTGCAACGGTTTGTACTCGATCACGTGATTGTAATCGGGTTTATATGGTTGTAACACCGAAATATGAAAAACATTATGAATGTTTTCCAACTTTGGAGGTAGAGCTACCTCGTAAGCTACCTCTCCAACTTTTCGCAGCACTTCAAAGGGTCCAATAAACCCCGGGCTTAGTTTTCTTTTCTTACCGAAACGAATTTTCCCCTTCCAAGGAGAAACTTTTAGGAATACATAGCTTCCTATGTCAAATTCACGATCTTGCCTGGGTTGATCAATATACTTCTTCTGTCGGTCTTGAGTTGCTACCAATCTTGTCCTGATGAGTTTGATAACCTCAGCAGTTTGTTGCACTAGTTCTGGTCCTAGCAGTTGACGTTCACCAACTTCATCCTAGCACAGTGGGGTTCTGCACTTTTTGCCGTATAACGCTTCGTAAGGCGGCATGCCGATGCTCGCGTGATAACTATTATTGTAGGGAATTCCACCAATGGTAATTGTTCTTCCCAGCTTCCTTTGAAATCCATGACGCATGCTCTCAGCATATCTTCCAATGTCTGGATTGTTCGTTCGCTTTGGCCATCTGTTTGTGGATGATAAGCCGTACTGATTCACAATTGAGTTTCCATGCATTCTTGTAGTCTCTTCCAAAAATTTGAAGTGAATCGCGGGTCTCTATCGGACACAATTGACACTGGTACTCCATGTCTCGAAACGATCTCTTTGATGTATAATCTTGCCAACTGATCAAGATTGAACCTAATTTTTATTGGTAAAAAGTGCGCTGATTTTGTCAGTCTGTCCACTATCACCCAAATTGCATCGCATCCTCTCTGAGTAGTTGGAAGACCCACCACAAAATCCATCGTGATGTGTTCCCACTTCCATTCCGGTATTTCCAACGGTTGAAGTAATCCGCTGGGTCTTTGATGTTCAGCTTTTACTCTTTGACATGTCAAACATTTAGCCACGCATTCTGCAACATCCCTTTTCATATTCGGCCACCAAAAATGTCGGCGTAAATCTTGATACATCTTCGTGCTTCCTGGATGAATCGAATATCTTGAGTTATGAGCTTTGATCAAGATTTATTCTTTCAGTTCTGGTGTTGCTGGAACCTAGATTCTTCCCTCATACCGTAGTAATCCTTCAGTATCGACCTTGTATTTCGTATCGCTACCATCACCCATATTTTCTTTTATCTTTCCACATTCTTCATCTTGTAACTGAGCTTTCTTCACCTTGTCCAATAAAGTTGGACCTGCTTCTAACTGAAATAGTCGTTCATCATATTCATGTGTAAATTTGATTTCCAGTTCTAACTTTGTCATTGTTGAAATGAGCTTCTCCTGAGTTGTTATCAGCATCAATTTCTCCCGACTTTTCCTACTTAAAGCATCTGCAACCACATTCGCTTTGCCTGGATGATAAAAGATCTCACAATCATAATCTTTTATCAATTCCATCCACCTTCTTGACGCATGTTCAGATCTTTCTGAGTGAAAATATACTTCAGACTTTTGTGGTCTATGTAGATCTCACATTTCTCTCCATACAGATAGTGTCTCCATATCTTGAGAGTAAATACCACTGCAGCCAATTCTAAATCATAAGTCAGATAACATTTCTCATAATCGTTTAGTTCTCTTGATGCATAGGCAATAACTTTGCCGTTTTGCATAAGAACACAACCCAATCCTTTGTGTGAGGCATCACTATACACCACAAAATTTCCTGTATTATCCGGCAGGGTTAACACAGGTGCCATACTTATCTTCTTCTTCAAATCTTGGAAGCTTTCTTCACACTTCTCCGTCCAAACGAATTTCATAGCTTTCCGTGTCAAATTTGTTAACGGAGTGGCTATCTTGGAAAAATCTTGTATAAATCTTCTATAATAACCGACCAGTCCCAAGAAACTCCTCACCTCCGAAGGTGTCCTTGGTTGTTCCCAATTGATTACAGCTTCCACTTTCGATGGAAATACTGAAATCCCATCTTTGTCAATCACATGACCCAAAAATTGTACACGATCGAGCCAAAATTCACACTTAGAGAATTTCGCGTATAACTTTTCCTTTTTTATTGTCTCCAATGCCAGACGTAAATGTTCCACGTGTTCTTCTTGAGTTTTGGAATACACCAGAATGTCGTCGATAAACACTACTACGAACTTGTCGAATAATGGTTTAAATACCCTGTTTATCAAATCCATGAACGCGGCAGGGGCATTTGTTAAACCAAAAGACATCACCAGAAACTCGTAATGTTTGTACCTAGTTCTGAATGATGTTCTAGGTATATCCTCCTTTCTTACCTTCAATTGGTGATACCCACTTCTCAAATCTATTTTTGAGAAATATTTAGTACCCTTCAACTGATCAAACAAGTCATCTATTCTAGGTAACGGATACCTATTCTTAATAGTGACCTTGTTTAACTCCCTATAATCAATGCAAAGATGCATTGATCTGTCCTTTTTCTTAACAAATAATACCAGCGCTCCCCACGGTGATATGCTTGGTTGAATATACTTCTTGTCCAGCAGTTCTTGCAGTTGCACCATCAGTTCCTTCATTTCTACCAGAGCCATTCTGTACGGGTCCGTCGATATCGGTGCAGTTCCTGGCGCTAAGGCAATTACGAACTCAATCTCTCTGTCAGGCGGAAGTCCTGGCAAATCTTCCGAAAATACATCTACGAATTCTCTAACCACTGGTATCTCCTCCAGTTTTACACCCTTCTTCTGAGTATCGACTATGTAAGCTAAATAAGCCATACAACCTTGACTCAACAACTTCTTGGCCTGCATAATCATCAGACATTTCATTTGTCTAGGCGATTTGCTACCATGGAAAACTACCTTTGACGGAGTCACAAGGTTTACACACTTCTTGTGACAATCAATTACTGCTCAATATTTGAACAGCCAATCTGTGACGCCCCCAAAATTAGGTATACATCACCCATCTTGGGTCGTCAGATACATGGTACAAAATTCAAATATAACTTACTAATACAACTGTCGTGTACAATACGACAAAACATAACTGTGAGTTTGAATACAATTATTGTCTACTAAAGATTATACAAACTCAAAAGGAGTCCTCATTACAATTATTAACACACTATTTCACAGAATAGTGAGGACTACTAATGCTATCCTCTGGACCGTCACTCCGTTCCCCGACATCAAATATCTTGGCTCTCCCTTAAACTCTGGTGGTCCCAGCTCCTTGAACTGTTTAGCGGTGACCGCCCGAGAGTTTCCAGCGATTCCACCTACATTTTGGACAGGAGCCGCTCTCGCCTGCTGTTGCATGAATTGCATAAAGCCTCTAAAAAATCCATCATTCATCATTTGGTCAGTGTTGTTGTTTGCATGAGGATTGTCGCCTTCTTGATGCACATTCTCCTGATTATTGATATGTGGAGACTCAACGGTCTCTTGTGCTCCATAGCTATTCTCAACATTTTCGGATGTCATTTTCAGATACTGTCACAAAACAAAGGTTAATTGACATGTAACATAATATCTCTAAACTCTGACCAACCAATTTAAATACAAAATAAATTTAAGTAGGTCCTACTAGCGAAGGAATTCCCCATCTCTCCCCTCATAGTTCTAGTCTCACATCTTAGCCAGGGATCATATCCCTAAGCTCTGATACCAACTGTGACGCCCCCAAAATTAGGTATACATCACCCATCTTGGGTCATCAGATACATGATACAAAATTTAAATACAACTTACTAATACAACTGTCGTGTACAATACGACAAAACATAACTGTGAGTTTGAATACAATTATTGTCTACTAGAGATTATACAAACTGAAAAGGAGTCCTCATTACAATTATTAACACACTATTTCACAGAATAGTGAGGACTACTAATGCTATCCTCTGGACTGTCACTCCGTTCCCCGACTAGTCCCTGCTATGTTCTCATTTCCTGAAGAGAACAGTGAAAGAAAGAGTGAGCTCAACTAACCCAGTAAGAAATATTATGACTAAGATAATGCAGAATAAATTATCATTAGTCTCCAACAATGTTAAACTGATAAAATATAATAGACATCAAGTTTAACTGCAGCGGAACAAGCAATCCATTAAAAGAGTCAAGTAGAAAATAAAATTTACTATCTTTTATGATTAAAAAGGTTTTTCATCACTGTTATCGCTGAGACTCAGCTTAATAAATATTCCACATCATCGAATCACCCCTGCACTACGACCAAGGATATTCTTTAGTATCACGACCACAATTATCCATGCACTACGGGCCAAGAATATTTGTGTATTCATTAATGGTCAAGATCATGCCAACAACTGTCCATCAATGCACTACGGGCCAATGAGAACTTTTACCACATTATTTGTAACATTACGGTCATGATTACACCAAATAATGCCTAGTCATAATCATACCAAGTCCATCTATGCACTACAGGCCACATATGACTTTCAACAAAATATAAACACGAGGATGATGACAATGATATAAGAATTCCATAAAATAAGTTCAAGAATTATTTTATCCAGGAATTATTAACGTCCAAATTGTCAACATGATACTGTTTTGTAGAGTAAAATTCAAGAATGATCAGAAGAATATTTCTATGAAAAGATACTGGATGAAGCGCAAATATTAAGGATATTCTACTAATTTCATGGAGTATAGAAGTCAAAACTTTAACTAACTGAGAATAATAAAGAATGGAATAACAAAAGAAATCACCATGCATGCGGTACTTCGCATAGACATATTATTCTAACAGAATAATAATAACGGAACCGGGTCAGGCAAAATTTGCACCGACAGGATGTTCCAACAGAATAATAAAGATGGAACCAGGTCCGGTGTAAAACACACAGACAGGATGTTCCAGCAAAATAATAATAAGACGGAACCAGGTCCGGTGTAAAACACACAGACAAGATATTCTAACAGAATAATGAAAGAATGTCACCAAGTATAGGGTAGACCGCGTATACAGGTTATTCCAACAGAATAATAAGAAATGGAATAACAGTTCTCTTCATGAATAAGAAAGAATAACACCCCTTACCGTAAAAGAAACTGAATATAAAAGTAGTTAAGTAGCAAAATATTTTTCTTCTATCTCTCTATAGTCTCTCTCTATAGTTTCTCTCTCTAGAGTTCAGTGAATTCGTAAGAAAATAATGAAGGAATGAGCTTCTATTTTTAGGAAAATGGAATGCATAGTAACTAATCCATGAACGGTCCAGATTGATTTACTTTAATCTGACGGTCCATATTTAAAGCAAAATCTTTTAAATAAAATATAATATATATAATATATAATATATATAATATATAATATATATTATATATATATACGGGTCATTACCCCCGTGATACAACCCGCCAAGAACTTAACATTATCACATGTATATATATATATATATAAATAATACAAGTAGTACTTCTCTTTTGCCAATTTCAAACTATTATATATATAATGCCACAAATACTCCCTCCCGTGTCATCTAAAGAAAACTTCCCCAAATTCATTTTTTCAACACTTATGGCCCCACATGTGGCCCCCACCTTTATTATATTAAATAATTTTCTACCAATTATTTGAAAAATGGGTAAACGGGGGTTCATAACTACCACAATTACTGTGACAATAATTAAACAAAACTGAGTGACTTCTCACGTAAGCATCAATAATCAATACCGTGTGCTACTATGCAACCACGCGTATTACTGTACTTTTACTACCGAGTACTTCAACAGTATTAACAGTAAAACTTCCGCCGTTATTTTCATAAAGTATTTTTGTCGTTTTCTCAATCCGATAATAATTCTGTTGTGGGGTCCACCAATGATTGTGCTGTTGTACTAATATTCCCTGTTAAAACGAATATTCCCCGACCAATAGAATATTATATAACAACTTACGTACTTTGAAAATTTTATAAATATTACCCACAACTATTATATCAATTTCACTCCATAATATTCAAAATTAATATTTATAGAAAATTCATCTTTATTCAAAAAGTTGGGGTTTTACAATCTCCCCTTCTTATGAAATTTCGCCCTCGAAATTAGGGTACGTACCTGGTATGTCGAAGAGGTAAGGATACTTTGATTTCATTTCAAATTCTAACTCCCAAGTCATTTCCTCAACATCGTGGTTTTTCCACAAAACTTTGACTTGAGGTATAACCTTGGTGCGTAGAATATTTTCCTTCTTATCCAAGATTTGAACACGAACCTCTTCATACGTCAAATCTTCCGCTATTTCGTTCGGTTCCAACTCAATAATGTGGTTTAGGTCTTCCACATATTTTCGTAACATAAATATGTGAAAAACATTATGAACACGAGACATACTTGGCGGTAAAGCGAGTCTATAGGCCACAGTTCCTACTCGGTCAAGGATTAAAAATGGGCCGATGAATCGAGGATTGAGTTTTCCTCTCTTTCCAAATCTCGTAACTCCTTTCCATGGAGCAACACGTAACAACACATGATCTCCTATATCGAATTCCACGTCCTTTCGATGAAGATCAACATAACTCTTTTGTCGATCTTGTGAGATTTTTATACGTTGCCGGATCATTTGAATCTTTTCCGTAGTCATACGTACCAACTCTGGTCCCAAAAACATTGCTTCACCCACCTCATCCCAGTATACTGGAGAACGACACTTTCTTCCATACAACGCTTCGAATGGAGCCATGTCAATACTTGTTTGGTAATTGTTGTTGTAGGAAAACTCCACCAATTGTAAGAACTTGTCCCAACTTCCCTTGAAATCAAGGACACAGAGTCTTAATAGATCTTCAGGAGTTTGAATAGTCCTCTCCGACTGTCCGTCCGTTTGAGGATGATATGCATAGCTAAATCGTAAATCTGTGCCCATAGCTTTTTGCAAACTAACCCAAAATCGCGAAGTGAATCTTGGGTCTCGATCAGAAACTATGGATACTGGCGTACCATACAATCTTACTACCTCGTTTATGTATATACGAGCAAGACGTTCAAGTGTATAAGTTTCTTGTATCAATAAGAAATGAGCAGACTTGGTCAATCTATCAACAATGACCCAAATCGCATCTATGCCTTGAGAAACTTTGGGAAGACCAGTAACGAAATCCATAGTAATGTGCTCCCACTTCCATTCTAGAATTTCAAGTGGTTGCAATGGACCTTTTGGTATTTGATGCTCTGCCTTGACTCGTTGACATGTTAGACACCTTGAGATAAACAACACTATCTCTCTCTTCATATTGCCCCGCCAAAATGTATGTCGAAGATCATGATACATTTTGGTACTCCCAAGATGGATTGCAAACAGTGTGTTGTGGGCCTCCATCATGATTTTATACTTTAAATCAGGGTCGTTAGGAACTTCAAGTCTAGAGTTAACTCGAAGTATTCCTTCTTCATCGATTCTTGCTTCCGGCATCGTACCTTCTTGCACTTTCTTCCTCATACGCATCAGCTCCGGATCTGTAACTTGAGCAGCTTTAATTTTATCAATTAAAGTCAGTTCTACTCGTATATTTTCCATCATCACGTGGGTCCCTGGAGTCTTTATCTCTATCTCCATCCTTTACAAGTTATACAAAATGGGCCTTTGCGTTGACAATATTGTACTCGTACCCGCATGTGATCTTCTACTCAATGCGTCAGCTACCACGTTCGCTTTAAGATGGTATTGGATAGTATGATCATAATCTTTCAACAGTTCAAGCCAACGTCGTTGTCGCATGTTGAGTTCCTTTTGAGTGAAAAAATATTTGAGGTTTTTATAATCCGTAAAGATCTCCACTTTCTCCCCATACAAGTAATGCCTCCAAATCTTTAGTGCGAAGACAACAGCTGCCAACTCTAGATCATGAGTACGATAATTCCTCTCATATTCTTTGAGTTGTCGAGAGGCAGAGGGCTATGACTTTCCCATGTTGCATGAGAACACATCCTAACCCTTTGCCCGAAGCATCACTGTAGATGACAAATCCCTCCGAACCAAATGGTATTGTCAGAACAGGTGCTGAAATGAGTCTCCTATTGAGTTCTTGAAAACTCTTCTCACATTTCTCGCTCCAGCCGAACTTTGTATCTTTCCGAGTCAGCTGAGTTAGTGGAGTAGCAATTCGAGAAAATCATTCTACGAATCTCCGATAATAACCAGCTAAGCCGAGAAAGCTACGTACTTCGGTCACTGATTTAGGTTGCTCCCAACTTTGAATAGCTTCAATCTTTGCTGGGTCAACAGATATTCTATGACTTGATACCACGTGCCCAAGGAATGCTACTTCCTAAAGCCAGAACTCGCATTTCT